>CAUYLG010007684.1:0-76572 GCA_963573385.1 Cacajao melanocephalus
AGAGATAGCATGGGGAGAAATGCCAGATATAGGTGAAGGGGAGGAAGGCAGCAAATCACACTGCCACGTGTGTACCTATGCAACAATCTTGCATGTTCTTCACATGTACCCCAAAACCTAAAATGCAATTAAAAAAAAAAAGAAAGAATGTTTAAAAAAAGAAAATAACACTGATGTCATGGACCATCAGGAGTCCATAGACCACACGCTTGGAGAACCACCGTGCTACAATCTTTGCCTTGTAACTGAGGTAATAGCAATTCCAACTAAAGTAATTTAGCTATAGCATGGGTTTCAACCATATCCCACTCCCAACATAACTAAATATAACATATAAGCCTAATATAACATAGCAATTTTGTTTATATGTAGGTCCAACACCAATATACAAGCATTTCCACTGTAGGTCCTTCCTGACTTTCCATACTTCATTATATCTCCTGTCAGGATGAAATGTCTTAAGACATCAAGCAGTGATGAGTTACCCATACTCTCCTATTCTTCCTCTGATTTGTGCCTCCAAGGCTATTAAGAGTGCTTTCAGCACAGTTACCTCAGCACAAAGCACAACTATCTTTTATTCATTTTTCTCCCTTGACTCTAGAACAGATCAGCCAACAATTGTTTTGGTTCTTTCACATTCTTTCATTTCTGTATCAATGTCACCATCTGAACCCTATTTTATACCTTACCTAATGCAATTGTCTACTAATCAAGCTCTCAATCTCTAATCTCTCCCTGCTCCAATTCAATAACAGCAACAACAACAAGAATTTCAATCATGTTACATCTTTCTCAATAATCTTCAATGGCTCCACATTACCTACACACAGGAACTGTAGGTCAGTTGAACATGAGTGTTAAAATACATGTCCAATCTGCCCGGTTCGTAGGGAAAAGGAGAAAAAAAATGCCATCACCACTTTCAAACTTATCTTCTCAATTTATTGGCAACTGTAGTTGAGAATATAGAATCCAATCACTACCACAGATACCTACCTGCTCGAGATACTTGTTGCAGGCCAGGAGGTTTCTAGCCACATTACCTATTTTTTCTAGAAGTTCTGCCATTTATAGCTCAAGGCACTGACCTTGATATAGATCTCATCGTTACTTTTAAGACTTTGATATAAATAATAGCTCTTCCTCACAACAGGCCTAGGAACTCTGTTCTATAAGATAAAGTCCAAAGGCCCTACAGTTTTTCCAAGTTCTCTAGTATCATTATAATTCATCTGCCACTATTCTTCAAAAATAATTCTCCATTTCAAATACTGACCCTAGAACCTTCCTTCTTCCAACTTGATGACTCTACATGCACTGACCACAAATGTGTTCCTCTTCCTCTACCTAAGACGCTTACGATCAAGCTTAAGCCTCAGCCTTTCATAATATGCCAATCTGCAGGGATCATTATTTCTCCTCTGAGACTAAATATCATTTACAAACTGTATCATTGATTTGGTACTAGATAATGCATCATATTAAATCGTTATTTTGGCCCCCAAATAATACCTTGAGGGAAAATATTAGGAACCACATGAGTTTTTTGTTTTTTTTTTGATCTGCCATGATGGCTATGCACAAGATATATGTTTTAAATGAAAGAATGGCTGGAATACATACCTGGGTACAAAACAGAATCATAAGCACTAAGAGGTTTAGTGAATAGCCTGGTGTGGATGGATGGCTATACACTAAAATTTTGTGTTCCTCCTTCCAGAGTGTAGAGTAGACACTGAAAGACAACTGCCCAGTGGGAACTACAGTTCCCACAATGGATAAGAACAGAAATGATATATGTGACTTCCAGGTCATAATTTTAAGAAGCAGGTCCACCCTCTCTACTCATTCTTTCTCAGTCTGCCTCTGGATGCAGAGGACTCAAATCCCTAGAGATGACAACAGCAATGAGACAGAAGATGTCTAGGCCAGGAATCAACCACATGGAGAATGCTGCCTGTTGCTTAGCAACACATGCACTGAACTATTATACAGGTAATAAATATCTAGTACATTAAGCCACTAAAATTATGTTTGTCATGTTACAGCAGCTAGCATTAGTCTACTCATACACTGAAGGACATTTAACAGGTTAGTACACAGGGATGAGACCAGAATCCATGTTTTCTGATGCTTCTGCTTATATGTATCCAACTGTCTTCAAATATATATTTATATATTTTTAATTTTATTTTATTTTTTAGAGACAGGGTCTTGCTCTGTCACCCAGGCTGGAATGCAATGGAGCCATCACAGCTCACTACAGCCTTGAACTCCTGGGCTTGAGCAATTCTCCTGCCTCAGCCTTCTGAGTAGCTGGGATTATAGGTGCAAGCCATAGCACCTGACTTTCAGATATATAGTTCTAAATTATCTCTGTGTTATCCTACAAATGTGTTCCACTGACTGCTCTCAAATAAATGTTCTTTTTTTCTTTTCTTTTTTTTTTGGAGACAGGGTCTTGTTCTGTCACCCAGGCTACAGTGCAGTGGGGCAATCATGGCTCATTGTATCCTTGACCTCCTGAGCTCAAGAAATCCTCCCACCTCATTCTCTCAAGTAGTGGGGACTACAGGCATGCTCCATGGTGCCTAGTTAATTTAGATTTTGTAGTGACGGGGTCTCCCTATGTTGCACAGGCTATTCTTGAACTCCTGGGCTCAAGCGATCCTCCTGCCTTATCCTCCCAAAGTGCTGGGATGACAGGCATAAACCACCACAGTCATCCCAGATAAACACTCTTAATCTTCAACAAAGCCTTATCTTCACTTACCATTTACAATCATTTTCAAACAAGCAGAACATGGTTTTCTGGAAAAATAAAGATCACAGTTTTTCAGCCTTGACCCATGTTTAATAAGAGCAATCTGCCCGGCATGTAAATCTTCACTAGAACAGTGGAGACCAACAATTTTCATGTTTTTCACCACCACAAGACCAGTTCTCTTTACCTACATTAAGATATAAAATAACAACTTATTAGTTATAACACCTAATAATCATATTATGGATTATACTTGATTTATTAGTAAAATGGAAGTTTTGTTTAGTTCTTTAAACAGTTTATACAAAGCACATTTCTCATTAGATCCAAAAAACTTCTGAAACTTTAGTGTTGACTTTAGACCAGAAATTTTCTAAATCTAGGCTCTACTAATCAAACAATTAAGCATGTAATTATCATTCATTTGTTCTAGTGAAAGATGAATACATTCTAACCTAGTAAAGGGTAAGAACTAGGTCAATTTGACTTGTTTCTTGTAGCACTGAGTGTAGTACTATTTAGTATTAAGCTTCTAGATGGTAACAAAGAAAAATTTATAAAACCCTGATTTTACACATGGATAGGTAAAGCCCAGAAAGTTTACATGACTTTCTGAAAGACACATAGATGGCAAAAGGTAGAACTAAAGCAGAGGTCATCTTAAATTCTAAAATATTTTAAATATTGGCCAAAGTAAAGATAATTCTCAACTTCTTTCTAAAAACTACTGGCTGTATCAATTTATAGCACTATGGCAGTCTAGACTACTATAGTTGGGTCCCACCTACTACAGATAAATTATAAACATAAAAAGAAGAGAGACATACCATCAGATGTCAAAAAGGATGAGAGACCTTGATGTCAGAGCAGTGAGCCTGAGCTACCTTAGCAGTATTCCACAGAGTAGGGGATGGCTGAGCCTGATGTAGGCCCTGCAGACGTGGGATTGACTGGGGTTCTAAGTACTTCCAGGGGATCTCTTTGCGTAGTTTTGCGTTACTAAACCTAAAGTGTCTCAACTTAAGCAAACACTAATTAATGCTGGTATATCAATATCAGATAAGTCAGACTAAGGTAAAAAGTCAGTTCTGCATAAGGCACAAAACAGTCTACACTGCTTTCACAGCAAAAGCCTCTGAAGTAAGGAATTTAAATCGGATCCTTGGGCTTGGGACCAACAGTTACATGAAGGGAGCTTGGGCTGAGGAGATGGTGTCCCTAGTTCCCATCCCCTTCCAAAGGGATTTTACTCTATACTTATCTCCAATACAGCATATCTGAAATCATTTAAAGGGTCAGACCAAAGCTATATTAATTAAAATAGTCAAGTTTCAGTTTCAGTTCTGAGTATAAATGTTTGAGATTATGGAGAATGATAATTTGTAAAATATCTAAAAAAGAAGGAACAGAAATTTAATGGAATTCTTTTTTTTTTTTGAGACGAAGTCTCACTCTGTGGCCCAGGCTGGAGTGCAGTGGCACAATCTTGGCTCACTGCAACCTCCACCTCCCAGGTTCAGGCAATTCTCCTGCCTCTACCTCCTGAGTAGCTGTGATTACAGGCGTGTGCCACCACGCCAAGCTAATTTTTATATTTTCAGTAGAGACAAGGTTTCACCATGTTGGTCAGGCTGGTCTCAAACTCCTGACCTCGTGATCCACCCGCCTCGGCCTCCCAAAGTGCTGGGATTACAGGTGTGAGCCACCGCGCCTGGCTGAATTTCATTTCTGAGTTAACCAACCATCTCCTAAACTAGGACATTTAAAAAAGAATACAAAAGTCTTTGCTTTACAAAATATATACCTAAGAATATATGTAAAATATAAAAAACCTATCTATATTGGCTTTTAAAATAAGCTTTAAATTTACCTTGAATTTGTGAACACGTTTCCCCTCCCTACCAAAATTTCTTGGAGTTTCATGCTTCTTAAATGTGAAGTATATATTATTGATTTCTGAATATTTTCAGTAAGTTTATTTTTTAAAAGAGATCATTTTGGAAAAGAAGTAATGTTGCCTCATCAAAAGATCTTGACAGAGCTCCTGTTATTAAATTGAATCAACGTGACCAGTGGAAGTGGCTGCAAGGGAATGATTTCAGCTTTATATTTTCCTAGTTAAGCAGACAGAAATAAAGCCAGGAAAAAAAGCTTAAAAATTGTTCCTAATACGTGAGAAGCATACTCATCAACTTATTTGTTATTAGAACAATCTTTTGAGTCGAGTTTATCACTTTTTTGTCTAGTGTCCTTTTTATCTCAGAAAATACATATTTTTTCATTTTGCATCTAGGTAAGGCCAAAAATCAAGTTTGAGACAAAGATTTTTCCATTCTAAACTCAACAGAACAAATAAAAGCTAAAGTTGAATTCCATTTCCACACTTCCATTTACTGTAACTCCCAGAGGACTGAACCTTTTCAGTGAATCACTGTTCTGAATTTGATTTTGCTTCACTTCAACATTTTGACAAGTAATCTATGTGATCCTAGTCACAGAGTTTTACATTAAAACATGGGCAAAAGAGGACAGTCTGTTTTGTGTATGTTTTGTATATGGACTAGTACATTGACTTAAATGGTGATTCACTATTTTTTCCCTTGGCCTTTCTAATAATAAAAACTCATAAATATTCTGAGATAAATTATTTCTATATTCTTGTTGGGCTCACTCTCAGAATGAATTAGGAAATCTCTAGAAATATACATCAGAATCATCAAGGTAACTCTTCAAAACATACATGCTTAGTCTCCACTCTGTACCCAATGAATTGGAACCTCTGGAAAACTCAAAAGAACAAGGAAATACTATACAATATTAAAAAAAAAACAGGTTCATTTTTCAAGTGTGCACTTTGATTTTACCCTACATACCAACTAATAAGTTAACCTGTTACTGTTTCACGGATATTAGCAAAAAACATGAAACTTCTGGGTTAGAAACAATGAACTTTATTATTTGCAGCACAGCAGTCAGTATGAGCATCATTTCTGTAACTGTTGCCTTGCCCTCAAGCCCCACGAAGGGTAATACAGATGGACACAGATGGCTACCTGGACATAGGGTGCGCAGTGTTATAGGGGAGGAACACTGAGCTTGAGAGTCCTACTGTTTCACAGCAAGCCAGTTTGCCCTTTGTCCTAGAGGGAGACATTACCTCAACGCTCAGGGTTGATTACTGCAAACACAACTCTGAGAAATGACCCAGGTAAAAAGTGGCTAGGGCCTTGCATTCCTGGCATAAGCAGCAAGGTGTGTGAGAGTGTGAGAGAACTAAGAAAGAGTATTTCTCAAAACATCTATATGAACTATCAAGAGTTAATTTTTTTTTAAAGTTAAATGTGGGACGTCATAGAATAATCCCATCTGTATTCAAAAAAAAAAAAAAAAACGAGTGACATATAGTCTTGTAAACATGCAGAATATTTTTAGAGGAGTATTTTCAAAACTCCCTTGAAAGTAGGAAAGGAGGAACTTTTATTTGACTTTATACTATTCCTTTTGCTTTGTTATTATGAGCATTGTTATTATACATTAAATCATTAAAAAATTACCTGTTTTTTGTCAGTAGATACTCTGGCCATCTCTTCATTATCTCCTAAGGGTCCATGCTTTCCCTCTTCATTTTTCTAATAAAAATCAGATTATGAAAAAAAAAAGATTAGCACATAAGATATATGACTAATTCAATATTTCCATATTTAAAGGCTGGCTTCCTTGGCTTTGACTATTTTTTTTTCCATGTAACTCTACATTGACTTCCCACTTTGAATCAAGTTCATACTACTTTACTTAGTAAATAAGACCTTTATAATCTATCCCCTATGTACTGCCCCAAAATATAGAAGGATTGGAAATTGTCATCAGAAAATAAGATTCTGAAGTTTACGGTTTCAGAATTGTGGCAGTTTTGAGCAATGGAAAAGTCCAAAGTGTGGCCATGAATGACTAAAGTGGAACAGAGGTAAGTTAATTGGAATTGAGACGATAAGGAATTACGGTAGCAAAGATATTAGATTTGGATTATGATTATCTGGAATGGCACAAAGAGATCTCTGGTGGGGCATTATTCTGTTAATTATTATTCTGTTAATAATGCCCCACTAGAGATCTCCTTGTGCCATTCCCTGGAGCCTGTGACTATGTTTTGTTACACAGCAAGGGGGAATTCAGGTTGCAGCTGGAACTGAGGCACTAACCACTTACCTTGAGATGAGGAGATTATCCTTGATTATCTGATTGGCCCAATGTTATCACAAGGGTCATTATAAGTGAAAGAGGGATGTGGGAGTCAGTGATGCAACATCAAAGACTTGACTGGCCATCCCCGCCGGCTTTGAAGATGGAAGGGGCCCATGAGCCAAGGAAAACAGACAATCTCCACAGGTAGAAAAGGCAAGGAAACAGATTCTCCCCTAGAGCCTCTGAAGGGGATTTGGCTCTGCCAACTCTTTGATTTTAGCCCACTAAGACCCATTTCAGACCTCTTACGTACAGAACTGTACAATAAATTTGTGTTGTTTTAAGCAACCGACTTGATGGTCATTTGTTATAGCAGCAATAGAAAATTAATGTAGGTATATCCATGAGGGGAAAAGTGAAAACTTGAAGTAGGAAGAAAGTTTTGGGGTAGAGACCAAAGTCCTTTATTAGTTCAACAAATACTTATTGAACTCTTGCTATATGACAGCCTCGTTGCTCAAGATGCAGCCCTCATAGAGCATATGATTTATGAAAACGGGAAAGTGACTATGAAGTGAGTAACCTGATTAAGACAAAGAAAGTGAGATAGAATTCTGTAAGCTCCAAAAGAGGTGGGATAGTTAATAAATTGATAAAAGTTTTAAAGCAGGAATGGGAAACTTTGTAAATGTTGACCTGCTAGTCTTATGCAACAAGTGCTGGATGCTAAAAAAGAAACAACCTTCAAAAAGAAGTTTACAAGAAAACCCATGTTCTGGGAATGAGGTTTCTGTTCAAACAGAACGAACAGGAAGTAGAGGAAGTGATGGTGTCAGTGGCAAAACGGTAAGGGTGTGGGAGCTAGTAGTGATAATAATTATATGAGTGATGATGGTAACAGTACCTAACACCTACTGCATGTTTATCATGTACCAGGCCCTAAATTATCTCATTTAATCCTTATAACTTTATAAAGTAGCTCCTATTATTCCCATTTTACAAATGAGGAAATTGTGGCTGAGGGAGATTAAATAACTCAACCATGGTCACACAGATAATAAGTGGATATGCCAGATCCAGCCCAAGATTCATCATCTTAACCATTACGCTACATTACTTCTGTTCTGGAAAAGTACAGTGAGGGCCTTTAGCATGAGGTACCAGAAGACACAATGGAAAGAGTTAGGAGGCTGAATGCGGTGGCTCATGCCTATAATCCTAGCACTTTGGGAGACTGAGGAGGGTGGATTACGTGAGCCCAGGAGTTCGCGACCAGTCTGGGCAACAGGGCAAGACCCCATCTCTATTATAATAAATAAATAAATAAATAGAGTTAGAAGGCAAGAACAATATGAGATATGTAGAGAAAAGTGAGGAACAATGCAGTTATTCTAAATCATAGTCAGTAATAGTCAAGTAACAGTCAAGCAAATTAGATAATTCTAATTTAAATTAAAATGAAAAACTATGAACAAGTAAAAAGATTTTTAAATCACAGCCATTTCCACAGTGCTTGATTTCTACTTCAAAACTTTTCACTGTGTTTGTTTTTTTCCTTATAAGTCTCATAAACGACTTTCTCTCTTATTTAGTTTTGAATTAGACTCTTAAAAATTCTTGGCTGGACACGGTGGTTCACACCTGTAATCCCAGCACTTTGGGAGACTGAGGTGGGTGGATCACCTGAGGTCAGGAGTTCGAGACCAGCCTGGCTAACATGGTGAAACCCCATCTCTACTCAAAATACAAAAATTAGCCAGGCATAGTGGCACATGCCTGTAATCCCAGCTATTAGGGAGGCTGAAGCAGAAGAATAGCTCAAACCTGGGAGGCAGAGGTTGCAGTGAGCCAAGATCAGGCCATTGCATTCCAGCCTGGGCAACAGAGTAAGAGTCAGTCTCAAAAAAAAAAAAAAATTCTTAGTTTTCAATGCAGGAACAGAAAACCAAATTCTACATGTTCTCACTTATAAGTGGGAGCTAAATGATGAGAACACATAGACACATGGTAGGTAACAACACACACTAGGGCCTGTCAGAGGGGGAAATGGTGGGAGGAAGAAAAGCATCAGGAAGAACAGGCTAATGGATGCTGGGCTTAATATCTAAGTGATGGGATGATCTGTGCAGCAAACCACCATGGCATACGTTTACCTATGCAACAAATCTGCAAGTGTACCCCTAAACTTAAAGATTGAAGAAAAAATAAGAGACAATGTATGTTAAGCAGTGTCTGGCAGATAATAGTTACTCAATAAATCATAATTGTTATTATCATTAAAAAATTATTAGTTTTTAAACTCAATGTGTACCTTGCTGAACAATCTTTAAGGAGTACCCATAGAGTGTAAATATTTGACAACATAGGAAAGCCTGTATCAGTTATATTTGGAAGTGGTTATATGTTAATAATACACTAAGTCTATTAAAAATTATAGAGTTTAAGTATCCAGTAACAGGGGAATAGACAGGTTTATCAATACAACTGACTGTTATGCAATTATTAAAATAATGATTAAAAAAATACATAGTACCTAACATGTGCCAGATGCTAAGAGCTTTACAAATATTAACTCATTCATTTTTCATAAAAGCCTCATGTAGTATATACTGGCAACATTTCATTTTACAGATGAGGAAGCTGACACAGAGAGGTAAAGTTGCCCAAAGTTACACAACTAGTAAGAGGTGGAGCCAGAATCTGAACCCAAGCAGGGTGGCTAAAAAACCACTGGCTACTCTAAAACACTAGACTAAGGTGATGCTCTAATGTTTATTTAGCATTAAGTATTTTCTTATGTTAAGTGAAAAGGGCAGGATCCAGAGTTAAAGGATCTCATATAAGTAAAGAAAAATAAGAGAAAAAAGATTGAGAAACAATTAAAAAAAGTAATTAGTTTCTAGGAGGTGGAATTATGAGAAAATTTTTTCTTCTGTTCATTTAAAAAATAACAAACATATATTATTTTGGTACTCATTAAAACACTTTTAGTATGACAAAAGGTTGATAAAGCATCAGAAGCAGTATTTCCAGTACAATTACATGTCTAATTGCATCTCGGTGTTTCTATGATTTACTCTGTACAGCAAAAACAGACTAAAGAATTTAAATGGCTGGGCGCGGTGGGTCACGCCTATAATCCCAGCACTTTGGGAGGCCGAGGCAGGCAGATCATCAGGTCAGGAGATTGACACCATCCTGGCCAACATGGTGAAACCCTGTCTCTACTAAAAATACAAAAAAAAGCTAGGTGTGGTGGCACATGCCTGTAGTCCCAGCTACTAGGGAGGCTGAGGCAGGAGAATTGCTTGAACAAAGGAGGTGGAGATTGCAGTGAGCTGAGATGGCACCATTGCACTACAGCCTGGGAGATAGTGTGAGACTATCTGCAAAAAAAAAAATTAAAAATTAAGAATTTCAGTGAAACAATCTTATTACTTTAGCTTAAAGAAGATTTTTTTTTCTCTTAATAGGAAAAAGTACTCTATGAATACCATGTGCAATTAATACTGAAAAAAATATACTATAGTAAATGGTAAAGAAATATTAGGCACAAAAATTGGGCAATATTTCGAGGATTTAATATTTCCACAAGTATAAACACAATGGCAGCATATACTATATGTACATGAAATTTAGATGTATTCTTATTGTATAATTTAAAATTAATAACTTATCAACCCTGTAACAGTACAAAAATTGGCAAATACAAAATTGTATTCCTGTGATGACTGCAACTACCTGCAAAATTATGTCGATATTAACTAGCACAAAAAGGGAATCCAAGAAAAAAAAAATATAGTTTGATTTTTAAAATGTTGTAGCTAAAGATTGTCTTTAGTTTCAATGATAATGTTTGTACAATAAATGAATACACTATAAAAGTGGAGTACAGTATCCTCCCTTTCATTCGGTATTCTTCCCCCACACTATTATTGCTCTCACTTTTTTACAATAGCCATGATATCAGAAGAACTAATTAAATTATATACTCCTGCTTTATTGACATTAAATATACAAGTAATTAACAATCTACAATCATGTTCTAAATATTTGCTAAATCTGCTTTTTTGGAATTTAAAACACATTTTTCTCATATAAACAATGTCAAAATGGCAGTCAAGTTCCCAAGCTAACATGCAAAAGACTATTTCACCCCTAAGATCACTGCTAGAATAATCCTGAGGCTCCTCCTCCCCAGGTGCCTCTGAGTCCCAAGGCCTATAGGTAAGAACAGAAGTGGAGGCCTACCCAAGACCAGGGTGACAAAGTTGTAGTCCTAGGAGACATGGATGTGGGAGCAGAGCTGGAAAGACACCAATGCAGTGAATAGGAGCTGGGCAAGCCCCAGAACCAGGAGCTAAGAGTGCTAACCTTTTATATAGCCAGGTCAATTCTACTTCCAGGTTGCCTAGCTTTCTGAAGACATGAATGTTCTTTGTTTTGATGCCTTCTGTACTCATTTCTATGTGTTTTAACCTTCCATTTAAAAGCTCTAAATAGGCCATGTGGCAGTGGCTCACGCCTGTAATCCTAGCACTTTAGGAGGCTGAAGCGAGTGGATCATGAGGTCAGGAGTTCGCGACCAGCTGGCCAATATGGTAAAACCCTGTCTCTACTAAAAATACAAAAATTAGCCAGGCATGGTGGTGCATGCCTGTAGTCCCAGCTACTCGGGAAGCTGAGGCAGAAGAATCGCTTCAACCTGGGCAGTGGAGGTTGCAATGAGCCGAGATCACGCCACTGCACTCCAGCCTGCGCAACAACGCGCAACTGCATTTCAAAAAAACAAAAACCAAACCAAAACAAAACAAAATAAAAGCTTTAAACAGAGATGAGTATAAGTCAGATTCTAAATAAGATCCCAAATAAAATATTTGAAACAAAAGACTTCTTTCATTTAAAAAAATGTCCACAGTGCCCACCAGATGAAGGAATGAGATGTCAGGAAAACTAGGTGTCATTGGGGGAAAACAGAGTCATAACCCTAATCTTTTGTTAAACATGATATAAAGTTGTATAAAATCTTGTTGCTAATATAGTTTTGAAATTTACTTGGTAGTATTTTTTTTAACAAAATGCTAACTGAAAGCTTTATCTCAGTTTTCTCAGATGGATAGATTTTTCTGTAAAGTATGAGGAAACAGTAGGGTGTGTATTTTTGCAAACAAACTTCAACAATTAGTTGGGCAATCAATTCCTTCCTAATAGAAACATAAATATCATTTATCATTAATTAAATACAACATGTGCCTATATGTTGAAAAAAAAATTTCAACACAGGATGTGGTATGTATGTAAAAAAATAGAACTAAAATGAGATCAAATCTAGATATTGAAAAAGAAAGCTTCTTCAAAATTTGTATTCAATCTCTAATATGTCCAGTTTTAAAAAGTCTTAAATCTCTAAATATTTGCTTCTAATCTGGCTCTTCAAAATAAATTGATCAGCCAAAAAAAAAAAAAAAAAAAAACCCAAAGTCCCTGACAGCTTAGAAATCTACTTTCATAAAATAATACTAAGTTGTTAACAAGTAGAAGGAATAAAGGAACTTCAAAATTCATGAAGGAAATAAAGAACCTTTTCAAAGCCATTAGTAAAATGTGGAGCCAGAGTAGGGGATGAGGGTGAGAAATATGGAATAACAATGCATAACATTTTAAATAATGTTTTACTATCTATAAAACACTTCACATAGGAATTGAGGGAGGAAACTACGCCAAGAGTTATCATTTTATTATGAGAAGTGAATATCCTCACATCCCATTAAAATTCCTCAATGCAATTCCTATATTGATAGGATAAAATCTAAACTCTTTTGCAAGGCATAGAATGCTTTTTATGATAAGATTCCTGTCTACATTTTCAGGTTCCTTCCCAGTCTCTTCCCTCCACCTAACTTCATTCTCTGGCCTGAGGAGCACAAATTCTCTCACTACTCCAAGCTTTTCCTGTAGAGTTCCTGGGCTTGGGCAAATGTCCACATATCCTTCATGTCTCAGTGCAAATACGACCTTCTCTGAATCCTTCCTTCACTTCCCCACATAGAGCCTTGCTCCCAGTCTTGCCAGCATCTCTGCTTATACTGTGTACTCGCTCCACCATCTAATTCTATTTTAATTGTTTAAATGCCTAGTGTTTCTTCTCATTAGAAAATAAGGACCATATTTTTTTCTGCTTTGTGTCTCCAATGCCAAGCACAAAACCTCATCCACAGTAAAATGAAAAGAAAATCTCCTAGGAGTACTATGGGAATTTAAGGATTTATAGTCTTTCTCTGGAAATTTTAAAACAACCTTTAGCAGAATTATTGGCAAGTTGGAAACCTCAGTGAGTACATGCAGAATATAATCACAGCTTCGTTAAATAAGAAAACCTCATGCTTAAGATTGGAAGTACCAAAATGTTAACAGTAATGTTGTTAGAGCGGTGAGAAACCATAAGTAATTTTCTGGCCCATCTCTGCCCTTTTATCTCTGTTTTCAAAAATGTCTTAAATGCTCAACCTAACCCAATACTATTTTCCAATGGCCATGGCTCCCTATAACCATTAATGCCAACACCATGAGCTTCCAAAATTACCAAACGGAAATGATGAGAACTTAGCACCATGCTATGCCAAGCATGGAGGAAAATGAGAACCTAGCACCTTGTTGCCCCAAGGGTAGAAGAAAGAAAAGACACAGGATGTCCATACTTCCAATTCCAATATATTGGCTTTTTTGATTATTGCTACTATGTATTTCTGATCTTGTGTGTGTTTGTTTTCTGAGATGGAGTCTTGCTCTGTCACCCAGGCTGGAGTGCAGTGGCACAATCTCAGCTCACTGCAACCTCCATTTACCGAGTTCAAGCGATTCTCATGCCTCAGCCTCCTGAGCAGCTGGGACTACAGGCGTGCACCACCAAGACTGGCTATTTTTTTTTTTTGAGACAGAGTCCCACTCTGTTGTCAAGCTGGAGTGCAGTGGCGCGATCTTGGCTCACTGAAACCTCCACCTCCTGGGTCCAAGCAATTCTCCTGCTTCAGCCTCTTGAGTAGCTGAGACTACAGGCATGTGCCAACACACCCAGCTAATTTTTGTAATTTTAGTAGAGACGGGGTTTCACCATGTTGCCCAGGCTGGTTTTGAACTCCTGATCTCAGGTGATCCGCCAGCCTCAGCCTCACAAAGAGCTAGGATTACAGGTGTGGTCCACTGCGCCCAGCCCATTTCTAATCTATTTTGATCATTTCAAGATCCAAAAAGAGACTTCTTTCATCCAACATACACCAATTAGCATTCATATAATGGTAGACACTGAAGGGTATATGTGAGGTAAAATAAGACAGTCTCTATCTCCAGGCAATTTATATATTTCTGTGGCAGAGGGGTAAACCTACCTAGATAAAACACCAACAGTATATATTATTGGGAGAAATTATGTAGTATAGACAATAATCTTATTAGCCAAACTGACATATAAATACCATTAGTACCTGATAAACATACCAGTCTCAGAAAGTATTTTTAGAATGGAAGATGACTTACTACAGGTAGGAGTTATGAAGTGTCATGTTAAACGATAGTTATTTTTAAAACCTTAAGGCTTGTTAAGTTTGGTTTTAGGTATGACAGAAACTGGACCAATAAACTCAGATTGTAAATCACTGTTTTTCTAAGGGGAAAAACTATGAAATAAATTATACCTGAGATTTTTGCTTCTGGGCTTCTACTGCTGGGAAGAGCTCCATCCAGAGGCTGAGCAGAGTGAAAAGGTTGACTTTAGAAAGCCTTGGTATCTGACCTACAAAAGAGAGGGCAAATACTTAAAAATGTGTTACTAATGATGAAAAAGGGAGATAATCTCAATGCCACTTGGGTGCTGCAGCCTAAGCCCAACTGCTTTTGCATGAGGCATAGAAAAGGATTCGAGGACAAGAGAGTCAGAGGTGTCTTAGCAGGAGACCTTCAGCCTCAGTCGCGGCTACCTCCTTCTCCATTTAAAAAGTTGGGCCCTCTTTCTCCAGCCCTCACCCTGAAGGAAAAAAACGATACAGCGAATACACGTAGCTGGGGGAACAATCCAAAGCAGGAAAGTCTTCGCATCTGACGTCGTCGTGGTGCAAGCTTTTCTTTGGACTGTGATGGGGCGTTGCTACAAGGGAAGTGATTAGAATATAGCCCGAAAAATGCGGTGACCCTCGACGGTAAAGCAGACGAAATACAGGAAAGCGTCACGTGCGGTTAATTTGGAAATCAAGGCAAAAGCGCGGTTTGGAAATGTTCAGGCTCTTTGACCTCAGAGACCCCAGCTCTAGGTCCTGTGAGGAACAGTAACGGGGGTAAAGAGCGAGACTTCAAAAGCCGGTGCGACCGAGCCGAGCGGTCCGGGTGACCGAGGAGGGGACACGCAGAGGGCGGGGAAGAGACTTCCAGAAGCAGCAGGGGAGCCAAAGAGGGGCAGGCAAGGAATCTGGAGTTCAATGAGGGGAGACGCACAGGGCAGAGCGAAAGGTAGGGTGGCGGGAGCAGGGTCCCGGACACTCACCGGTCATGCTGCCAGTCTGGGTGCTGACTGACCGCCCGGCCCTCGCGCTCTCCAGATTTTGCATCTGCCCAGCTTCTTTCATCCCAAACCTAGCGTCCTCTGCTGCCAAGGAAACCTCTCCCAGTCAGACATGGTCTCTGCCCCAGCGTCCCCGCCTCTCGCCTCCTCGCAACAATTGTAAGGCAACGGCCCACTAGGCGCAGCCCGATGACGCCTCAAGTTTGACCGCCACTTCGGGGCGCCTCGTGTGACGTCATAGCGAGGCGGGGCCGCGGCGCCACAGGGCTGCTCCTCGGCCGGTGACAGAGTGGGTGAGAAGTACCGAGCTGTAAATCGCTTGAGAACTGTATTTGGTTGTTTTGTTGGTTTTGCCAGATGAGGTCACTTGAGGAATTCTTGGCTCGAGGTCCCAGGTTGCGCAGACTCTGACTGCATCGAGTTGAGAATTGTGGTCAGAATGTGAAAGTGGAAACCTGCCCCATGTCATGGTCAGTGTTTTAGAGAACTTCGTGGGTGGGGTGTGGAACTGGGCAGTCCAGGGTGTTCTGTCATCAGAGACTGGTGGGTTCTGGGGAACTTAGTGCCGTGGAACGCAGTAGGGACGTTCTGCTCATCAAGAACATGAAGGCGTTAAGAGGTAGAATTGTAATGGGGAAAAAGGTGAGAGGAGGCAGTAGTAGTTATTTTGTTTTTGATTTCTAATATCTAGTTTATTTCCACAAAACATCTGTATGATACCAGTTCTTTGAAATTTGTTCAGACTTGTTTTATGGCCTACATCAGCACTGTCCAGTAGGACTTTCTGTAATATTCTGTATCTGCACTGTCCAATATGGTAGCCACCAACCGCATGTGGCTGTTGAGCATCTGAAATGTGGCCAGTACAACCAAGGAACTGCATTTTTAACTTTATTTAGTTTTACTTAATTTACATTTTAAGTAGTGACATGTGGCTGTTGGCTACTACTGTATTGGACAACATCGCTCTAGACTTTCCTCCTGGAATTCCTGTTAGATACAGGTTAAGCCTTCTGAGGTTTTAAATTATTATTATTATTATTATTTTGACACTGAATTTAGCTCTGTTGCCCAGGCTGAAGTTCAGTGACTTGATCTTGGCTCACGGCATCCTCTGCCTCCTGGGTTCAAGCAATTCTTGTGTCTCAGCCTCCCAAGTAGCTGGGATTACAGACGCCCGCCACCACGCCTGGCTCATTTTTGTATTTTCAGTAGCGATGGAGTTTCATCATGTTGGCCAGGCTGGTCTTGAACTCCTGACCTTGTGATCTACCCATCTCAGCCTCCCAAAGTGCTGGGATTACAAGCGTGAGCCACCGTGCCTGGACTGAAATTATTAGTTAAAAAATATTCCATCTTTTTGTTACTCTGAACCACATCTGGCTAATTTCTTCAGATCTATCTTTCAGCTTGCTATTTATTTCTTTGGCTGTGTAGAATTTTTTCTAGCTCTCCTATTCTGAGGGTAAAGCTCTTCAGGTGACTTGACTATATCCAGAGGACCCCATTCTGCACCTTTCCTGAGTTCTAGACGTTCACAGTGCCTTCATGGCAATTAACACTAAGGCTTAAAGACAGGCCGTGGACTAGAAGAAAATATTTGCAAATCGTGTATCTAACAAAGGACTCATATCCAGAATATATAAAGAACCATCTAAACTCAGAGTAAGTAAGCAAACAGTCCAGTCAGAAAATGAATCAAAGGCTTGAATTGTCATTTCACCAAAGAAGGTATACAGATGGCAAATAAACATGTAAAAAGGTGTTCAGTGTCATTAGCCATTAGGGAAATGCGTATTAAAACCACAATGAGATTCTAGCGCACACCTATTAAAATAGCTAAAATATCAAGTACTGACAGCGCTAAATGCTGGTGAGGAAGCAGAGCAACTGGATCTCTCATACATTGCTGGTAGGACTATAAAATGGCATAACCACTCTAGAAAACAGTTTGACAGTTTCTTATAAAGTTGCACATATGCTTATCATATCACTCAGTAATCACACTACTGGGTATTTATCTTAGAAAACCCAAAACTTACGTTCAAACAAAATTCTGTACATGAATGTCATGGTGGCTTTATTTTTAATAGTCAAAAATTGTTAACAAGCCAAACAGTCCTTAGTGAGTGAATAGAAAGCAAACTTGGGTACATCCATGCCATGGGACACTACTCAGCCATAAAAAGTAAGGAGATATTGATAGGTACAACTTGAATGAATCTCAAGGGCATTGTGGTGAGTTTTAAAAAGCCAATCTTAAAGGGTTATGTACTGTACGATTCCATCTAGATACCATTCTCAAATCCAAAAAAAAATAATTATAGCACTGAAGAATGAATCCGTGATTGCCAAGTGTTATGGTTGGGACAAGGGCATGACTGTTAAGAGGTAACACAACAGAGTTTCTTTGTGTTGACAGTTTCTTGTATCTATAAGTGTGATAAAATTCATAGAGCTATACAGCAAAAACGCAAAATGGTACATTCAAAACTAGTAAAACACAAATATGATCTATACCTGTATTAACAGGATTGTACCAGTATCAAGTTTCCCGGTTTTACCAAAGTACTATGAATATGTAAGACATTATTATTGCAGAAGCTGGGTGAAGGGTAACACAGGAACTCTGTATTTTTGCAACTTTAAGTCTTAAACTTTCAAAATAAATAGGTATATATACACATATATGTTATATGTATATGTATATATGTGTGCTTGTGTGTGTGTGTGCATGTATGTGTGTCTGTGTGTGTATCTTTAATCCCCAGCAGTCCAGATCTGCCCTGCCCTTCAAACAATCATTAGCCTTATTGCTCACTAACCTCTCTTTGGATTTCTGGTCTCATTCCATTTTCAGTCCTTTAGTATTTCAGAGCAATTTAAATTACTTGGACTATTTCTCTTACTTTCTTGCTAGCTCAGCCATATTTTATCCTGCATTTTTAAGTATTTGTAGTTGAAATATTTTTCAGACTAGGCTACGTTATCCACAGTATTGGTAGAATAATCATTCTGCTGCAAATAGGAGTAAGAGGACTAAAAAGGATGACAAGATGAAAGTCTCCCTAAGTGCTGAGAAGTGGATAAGCTCGGAACAGCTGAATTCTAAAAAGACCATCAATAAAATGGTTTTTAAATCAATAAATAATTCTATATATCAAGTGGAAAGAGCATGAGCTTTGATATGAGATAGACAGGATATATTCACACTCAAAGCACAGAAATTATTTACCAGTTACTTTATTAGTCAGCTTAGACCCAGCTTGCTGTGGGTAACCAGTGTGAACCCCTAAAATCTAAGACAAGTCTCAGTGAAATTAGAAAGTTAATTTTGTCAAAGTTAAGGACACACACCCATGACACAGCCTCAGGAGGTCCTGACGACACGTGCCCATGGTGGTCTGAGCTGGTTTTGTATGTTTTAGGGAGACATGAAACATCAGTCAACATATGTAAGATGAACATTGGTTTGGTCTGGAAAGGTGGGGCATGTTGAAGTGGGGAGGGGGCTTCCAGGTCATAGGTAGATAGACAAATGGATTCTTTCAAGTTTCTGATTACCCTTTCCATAGGAGGCAATCAGGTATACATTTATCTCAGTGAGCAGAGGGGTGACTTTGAATAGAACGGGAGGCAGGTTTGCCCTAAGCAGTTCCCAGCTTGACTTTTCCCTTTAGTGATTTTAAGGCCCCAAGATTTATTTTCCTTTCACACAAATGACCATGTAATTTCAGTGGCTTGCCCCAACAAAGGTTAATTTGTACTCATGTTACGTGCTACTGCTCCTGTGGTTGGCCCTGGGATCCAGGTTAAAGGAGCAGCCTGTCTTTTTCTTTTTTCCTCCCTCAGTTCCCCTGTAGGTGACTCATCTCCCTAGCATGCTAGTTGCTTCTTTGGCTTTCCAGCCCCTTCCTCTGCCTCTGCTGTAAAAGCCCCTTTTCCCTTCAAGGGGAGGGAAAGGGAGGTGATTGACTTAGGGAAGAAGGAAGGGAGGAAAGAAGGAAGGTGCCAGGGAAAGAAGGAAGGAACGGATGATGATAATACGTTTATCACAAATTTTTATGAAGACTACATGATCCCAAGTGGCACAGTGCCTGGCACAGCACAGGTGCTCAGTACTGTTAATGACTGTCCCTCCTTTTTTCATCTTTCATTTGCCTTTTCTCTGTAGTAGCCTGAATTATCTTTTACTCTAGGTCCTGTGGGTTGGGAATGTTAGTCTTAACAGTGTGTTTATTAGGACAGAATCTTCTCAACAAAGCAAGCTGATGGTCTGTGAAGTTGATTATAGGCACTGAATCTGTAGCTGGATCTGCTGATGCCAGTGGTGCTTGTGGAATACCTGGCTTGTGGAATAAAACATACCTCACACTCAATTTTGCTCTTCTGTGTGAGAAAGCACTCCATGACCAGTGCCAGAGACACTGAGTTGTAGCAGATAAAGGATTTACCCATAGGGTCACCAAAGGAGAAAATGCGAGGGACCCTCAAATCTATCTGTCTGAGGAGTTTGGGGCTACAGTCTTTAGGGTTTTGGAGTAGGCCTAAGTATGGAGATTGTTGATTGGTTGAAGAGTGCAGGGTAAAGTCATGGGACAGGGAGATGAAGCAGTTGTGTTTTCATGGCGATCCAGTTCTTCTGTGGGGGCCTCCAAACTGGTTGCTGAAATTTGGGTCTGAAAAAATCTTAAGTGATTCTTAAACAAAGACCTTATGATTCTAATGTCAGAGATCATCTCTATAGGAATAATGGGATGCAAATCAATTTTTAATCTTTTTTAATGTAGCGGGCTTTTTCCCTGACCCCTTTTGCAGGACTCGCAACAGGGGTGCCCTGTTTACTCGGCCCACAGCTCTCAACTCCTCGCCGGAGGGTGCACATGAGCGAATGTGGCAGAAAGTGGACTACACAAGCCCTGGAATCAGCTGGCCACTTCGTCACCAGCAGGAGTGAACGCCACTCATTTGGACCCACTGTGCTCCACCCCTTATGGGAGGGAGCACCCAGGTGAGCAGGTGCAGGAGCCAGGGTGAGCACTTTTGGGCACCAGCAGGAGCAAACTCCTTGCATGCCCCAGGACAGTGTTTGGTGGGGTGCCTGCAACCCCTGAAGCCCCAGAGGGAGTACTACAGTGGTCTGTTAGCTCTGCCATCTGCAGACAGCATTAAGTGTTAACAGCTCAGCAGACCCTCTGCCTTTTCATGTGAGGGAGCTGCCTTCCACCAGTGAGGGCAAAGGGCCAGGGTGACAGACTTTTGCATCTGCACTTGTGGCTCCTGAGCAATTTTTTGGCATCCAGGAGAAATGAGTTTGGATGAATGAATTGAAGGATGATAAAAACAGGATTTTATTGCTGATTAAAAGTGGCTCTCAGCTGGAAGAGGAGCTGAAAAGGGGATGGGAAAGGGGAGCTGAAAGGGGGATGGGTTGGCTTTGAGTTGGAGGGGGCTTCCAAGTCTTAGGTAAATAATCTTCCCCTGAAGTCTGGCTGTCTCTGGCCAGATTCTTCTCCAAAGTTATGCCGTCAAGCTGTCTCTCTGAAGTCAAGCTACTCTCCAATGTCAAGCCATAGTCTCTGATGTCCAGTTGTTTCTCCTCTCTGCTGGCTGAGTCTGGGGTTTTATAAGCACAGGATGGGGGACAGGGCAGGCCATGTAGTTTTGGAAAAGGCAACATTTGAGCAGTAAAACAGGGATGTAAGTTCTCACTTTGGGCTGCAGTCTCAGGCTTTTTGGCTTGAGGATGGGGCTTTGCCAGGGACCTGCCCCTGTCTGCCTAGAATTTCTCTGCCTCCTGTCTCTATCATGACCCTAACGTCAGAAATCCTATCTCTAGGTACAATGGGGATGAAAATGGTAGGGATCTAGTGACTTTTAGCAGTAAGGAAGTGGGCTGAAGTATAGCCTGATTAGTTTTTTTTTTTTTTTTTTTTTTTTTTTTTTAGGCAGTATCACTCAGTTGTCCAGGCAGGCTGAAGTGTAGTGGCCTGATCTTGGCTCACTGAAACCTCTGCCTCCTGGGTTCAATTGATTCTCATGCCTCAGCCTCCTGAGTAGTGGGGAGTACAGACACGTGCCACCATGCCTGGCTAATTTTTGTATTTTTAGTAGAGACCAGGTTTCACCATGTTGGCCAGGCTAGTCTCAAACTCCTGAGCTCAAGCAATCTACCTGCCTTGGCCTCCCAAAGTGCTGGGATTACAGGTGTGAGCCACCACACTTGGCTGATTAGTTCTTAATCATAACTATATTTCTGTCCAGAACCCAGCATGCCATTATTGTCAACCCTGTGGGGATGGTTTCAATTTGGTCATTTTGGGCAAAAATGTGATATTACCACCATCCTGAGTCCGGAAATTAAAGTTTCCTAAACAATTCTCAGAAGGCCATTCCTAGCATCACTTAAACCCTGAGGAAGCAAAGAGAAAACTGAAACAAAATCCAGATGCCCTTCAGGAACATGTGCTTGATTATGGGAGGCAGTGCTGCCAAAGAGAAATGACTTCTCAGGTTTTCCATATATTGTCCCAAATGGTCTTCTTAGAAAAGTAAACTTGGTGTCATGGAGATTAATGTGCTATGGAGTAAGAATGTTCAGGCAGCCCTGGAAATTGTGCTCCCACGAGGTGGGAAGGACTAGCAAGCCCACTTTCCCTTGTTCTCCCAAGCTCTCTACCAAAAGGCTGGCTGAGAGGAGGTGGGCAGAGGGGCCTGGGCAGCATAGTCAATGTCCTAGCTCATTTTGGGTCTCTGTTTGTGTGGCACCTCTGGACTGTCAGGTAGGGCCACCAGGGTTTGGATATTTCAGAATCAACATCCCTATGGAAGTTCTCTAATTAGACACATTAGAAATCAACAGAAGGAGGGCTGGGTACAGTGGCTTGTGCTCATAGTCCCATCCCTTTGGGAAGCTGAAGCCAGAGAATCACTTGAGGCCAGGAGTTCAAGACCAGCCTAGGCAACATAGTGACACTTCATCTTAAAAAATTAGCCAGTTGTGGTAATGTGCACCTGTAGTAACAGCCACTCCAGGGGCTAATGGGCGATCTTGGCCCACCACAACCTCTGCTTCCTGGGTTCAAGTGATTCTCCTGTCTCAGCCTTCTGAGTAGCTGGGATTACAGGCATCCGCCACCATGCCAAGCTAATTTTGTATTTTTTACTAGAGGCGGTGTTTCTCCATGTTGGCCAGGCTGGTTTCAAACTCCTGACCTCAGGTGATCTGCCCGCCTCGGCCTCCCAAAGTGCTGGAATTACAGGTGTGAGCCACTGCACCCGGCTGGAGAGTTATTGTTTATAAACTATGTTCAGCAGAGTTTGCATGGTTTGAGCCAACAATCACTATAACATCTTTATTTTATTATTATTATTTTTTGAGACAAGGTCTTACTCTGTCACCCAGGCTGGAGTGCAGTGGTGCAAGCATAGCTCACTGCAGCCTTGAACTCCTGGTCTCAAGTGATTCTCCTGCCTCAGCCTCTCTAGCAGCTTGGGACTGCATGTGTGCACCACCACACTTGGCCAATTTTTTAGTTTTTTTGTAGAGACAGGATCTTGCTATGTTGACCAGGCTGCTCTTGAACTCTTGGCTTCAGGTGGTCTTCCTGCTTTGGCCTCCCAAACACTATAAAATCTTAACTACGTCCATAGAAGGAATTTCTGGTTACTAAAAATAATACATTTAATGCTTGGTACAGTTTATCTAAATTCCCCTGCTCTTTATTAAATCACATCTATACTTATTTACATACATTTTTTTCCATCCTGAAAAGTCACAGAATCTTGAGGTTAAGGGTCCTGGTCCCATTATTTTTATTTTATTTATTTATTTTTAAGACAATCTCACTCTGTCGCCCAGGCTGGAGTGCAGTGTCACAATCTCAGAGGCTCACTGCAGCCACCACCTTTTGGGTTAAATTTTTTTTACTGCCCCCCCCACCCAATTTGCTGGGTTTTCAGGGGCATGCCCCCATGCCTTGTTTGGTTTTTTTTTTTTTTTTTTTTTTTTTTGTATTTTTAGTAGAGACAGGGTTTTACCATGTTGGCCAGGCTGTTCTCGAACTCCTGACCTCAAGTGATCCACCTACCTCGGCCTCCCAAAGTGCTGGGATTACAGGCCTTTTCATTTTTATACATAGCCCAACAACTTAAACACAAAATATGCTCTGTATTTTTTCCTTGTCAAAGGAAATCAAAATGTGTATGTAAATTAGTAAATGAACATTTAAAGAATTCAACTTAGGAATTGCTACTTGGAAATGTGTTTATGAAATGCATTTTCCTTTTATTTATTTATTTTAGAGGCAGGGGTCTTGCTCTGTTGCCCAGGCTTGAGTGCAGTGGTTTGATCATAGCTCACTGCAGGTTGAACTCCTGGGCTTAGGAAAGTAGCCCCCACCTCAGCCTCTTGACCACCTGGGACTACAAGCCTCGAGCCAGTGCACCTGGCCATTTTCATCTTTATTTAAGGAAGCCAGACGCTTTCATTAGCTGCAAGAATCCAGTTTATAAAAATGCATGCTGGCGGAGAGCTCAGAATCATATGAATGGGCTTATTATAAATACCAAAAAAATAGCTGAAGACGTTTGGTGAAAGCAAGCATCCTTTGGGGGTGAAATGCCAATGACATACCTTAAGAAGCTAAGTAATGAAGTGGACACACCTCTTATGAGTTGTTGGCTTTTTAGAAGATAAATGTTAAGTACTTTTGTTTCATGATTTTAAAAACAAAACAAAAAGACCTAACAAGTGATAGTTAATAGGATATGAATTGAGGACAAAAATGCTAGTTCACACTTACTGAGGATTACTGCATGCCAGATGGCATACTAAGTACCTTGTATTATTCTATGTTATACATACATTGCAATAGTTATATAACTAAACACTCCACTATAATGCATTATAATACTGCAATGAACTTAGTTTTTAAGAAATCAATCTTTTTCCTTGTCCAAAATGTTGCTATCCTCCGTTTACATTTAAGTAGTATTTATCAAATCTATTAATATCAGACACAATGCTAGTTGCTTTACACAGACTTAAATATTACTTCATTATCCTTCATGGTCTCAGTCATTACATAGAGTTACTTTTTTTTAAAGAATAAGAACCACCCAGCTGGGAGCAGTGGCTCATGCCTATAATCCCAGCACTTTGGGAAGCCAAGGCAGGCAGATTACTTGAGCCCAGAAACTCAAGACTAGCCTGGGCAACATGATGAGACTTGGTCTCTACGAAGAAATTCAAAAATTAGGCTGGGCATGGTGGCTCATGCCTGTAATCCCAGCACTTTGGGAGGCCAAGGCAGTGGATCACAAGGTCAGGAGTTCGAGACCAGCCTGGCCAAGATGGTGAAACCCTGTCTCTACTAAAAATTCAAAAATTAGCCTGGCGAAGTGGCGGGCGCCTGTAATCCCAGTTACTTGGGAGGCTGAAGCAGGAGAATTGCTTGAACCCAGGAGGCAGAGGTTGCAATGAGCTGAGATCACGCCACTGCAGTCTAGTCTGGGCAACAGAGCAAGACTCCATGTCAAAAAAAAAAAAACAAAACAAATTCAAAAATTAGCCAGGTGTAGTGGTATGTGCCTATAGTTCAAGCTAGTTGGGAGGCTGAGGTGGGAAGATTGCATGACCCTGGGAGGTGGAGGCTGCAAGTGAGCTGTGATAGCACCACTGCTATCTAGCCTGGGCAACAGAGTGAGACCTTCCTCTTAAAAAAGGAAAAAAAGAACCATCCCCTCATTGTGAATTAATTAGTTATTTAACAAAATTTTATTTCATTCGACCCCTTTTGCAGAAAGAGAAAATAAAGTCTTTAAAAATTGCCTAAGTGTACATAAACACCTAGGAACAGTTTAGATACAAATGAAACTTCCACAGTTTGACAAATTTTCATGACACATTATATTCCAGGAAGTTCTGAATCAGACACTTTCTTCAGTTTTGTGATTTTTGTAAAAAATCCAAATAATTACCCACTGTGCAATGTAGATGCTAGCACAGGGGTGGTAGGTGCTTTCCTAACTAGGGAGCTGGGACACAAGCCACAGCAGGAGAGGCTGGCTCTTGGGCAGGGGTAAAAGTCAGTACAGGACAGGACTAGTGGCAAAGTCCCTTACCCAGCCGCTGAGCTCCCTGCACATGGAGGCCCCCAAGGCGGGGACCATCTAGCCCACCATTGTTCAGTGGCCATTTCCTTTCAACTTACCATCTTCTGGCTCCTGGCCCAGTGCTGTCTTGAAAGGAACTTGCTAGGTTCCTTCCTTTTGCCAAACCCTGTGGTATTTCCATTGTCTGTATTCTAGGGTTACCAGATTAAAAAATAAGAATAGAATGCCCATCTAAATGTGGATTTCAGATAAATAATAAATAATAAATAATTTAAAAACGTAAGAAATAAGTACGCCATACTTGTTAGGTGCAGTAGCGTGATCAGAGCTCACTGCAGCCTCAAACTCCTGAGCTCAAGCAATCCTCCCGCCTCAGCCTTTCAAGTAACTAGACTACAGGTGTACACCACCATGCCCAGCTAATGAAGAAAAACGTTGTTTTTTTTTTTTTCTTGTGGAGATGAGGTTTTGCTATATTGCCAGGCTGGTCTTGAATTCTTGGTCTCAAGTAATCCTCCTGCCTCGGCCTCCAAAGGTGCTGGGACTCCAGGCGTTTGCCACCACGCCTGGCCCTTAGTGTGTCTTGCTACTGCTATCTAAACTTATACAGAAAATATATGTTGTTTATCAGAAATTCAAATTTAGTTTCATGCTCTGAATTTCATCTGGCAACCCTACTTCTCTTTGTGTTCCCCATGGTGTGTGACCCCATGGCCTCTGACCTTCCGTGAAACGCTCTTCCTTCGGGTTATATCACATGCGTCATGTGCTTTTCCTTTTCTGCTCTTCTGCCTGCTTTGGTGACTTCCAGCCAGGGCGGGATCATTAGAGTGCATCCTTCCGCCTCTGCTTTGATCTCGATAAGATTTCTCTTTGTCGGGGCCATCTATTTCTATCACTTAAATCAGTGGTTCTCAAAGTGTGATCCTGGAGTTGCAGCAGCAGCAGCACCACCTGCAAACTACACAGAAATGCAATTTCTCAGGCCCCAACCCAGACCTACAGAATCAGAACTTCTGGAGTGGGCCCAGAAATCTATGTTTTAAGAAGTCCTGTGGTGTTTCTGATGCAAGCAAAAGTTTTTGAGCCATTGGATAAAATGATCATTTCCATGCCCTTGCCACCCATATCTTTATGGCGAGCCCTGACTTCATACCCAAACTTCTCTCTATAATTTCAAGGAGGCGTAGTTTGGGCAATGTTAATATATGAGAGGGAAAAAAACTGTATGGTCCAAAAGAGTTTATATAGTATTATGACATTTCTTTAAAATATTTGAGTGGCTGGGTACAGTGGCTCATGCCTATAATCCCAACATTTTGGGAAGCCAAGGGGGCAGATTGCTTGAGCCTAGGAGCTTGAGGCCAGCCTGGGAAACATGGCGAAACCTCATCTCTACACAAAATTCAAAAATTATCCAGGTGTGGTGGTGTGCACCTGTAGTCCCAGCTACTCAGGAAGCTGAAGTGAGAGGATCACTTGAGTCCAGGAGGTTGAGGCTGCAGTGAGCCGTGATTGGGCCACTGCACTGCAACCTGGATGACAGAGTGAGACCCTGTCTCAATAACACCAAAAAAAAATAAGAGTAGTTGACCATCAGGACCTGTTTGCAGGAGCCTATGGAAAATGCAACAACAGAACCTTTCCAGCTGGATGGCTTCTTTGGAACCGCAAAGTACAGTACTCGCCCTTATCCGTAGTTTCACTTTCTGAGGGTTCAGTTACCTGTGGTTAACCATGGTCCAAAAATATTAAATGGAAAATTCTAGAAATAAACAGTTGTTAGGTTTTCAGTTGAGCATGCCCTGAATAGTGTGATGAAATCTTATGCCATCCTGCTGTGTCCCACCTGGGACATAAACCAGCATCACCTGGGAATTTGATAGAAATACAGATTCTTGGGCCCCACCCCAGACCTACTAAATCCAAAACTCTCTGGGAAGAGCCCAGCAATCTGTGTCTTAACATGTCCTCCAGGTGATTCTTGTGCAGGCCAAAGTTTGAGAACCACTGGCCCAGAGAATTAGCATGGGGAATAAAGTCTTTTAGCCCTTATACACAGGTGTGCACTATTTCAAACATGTGTGGTGTTTTCCTAAGAAGGCAGACAGTCGAGTCATCCTCTCTCCCCTCCTCTAGCACACACCAGCAAGGGACAGATTGAGTGATCGCCACAGAGCATTCCTGTGGAGCCCATGCAGGCCCCGTGCGCTCAGAAGAGAAAACACTGATTTTGAAGCCTCCTCACAGAATACTAGGAGCTCTGTAATAGTTAGAGTTTGGAATCCTTAGAAAGTTGGCTCTTAATTAAATATTGCATCCCATCTATGTTTAAATAATGCCACTTTTAAACCACTAAACCTAGGCTGCGCATGGTGGCTCACGCCTGTAATCCCAATACCCTGGAAGGCTGAGGTGGGAGGATCGATTGAGGCCAGGAGTTGGAGACCAGCCTGGGCAACATAATAAGACCCCATCTGTAAAAATAAAAAATAAAAAAGTTAGCTAGTGTGATGATGATGTGTGCCTGTAGTCCCAGCTACTTGGGAGATTGAGGTGGGAGGATTGCTTGAGCCCAGCAGGTCAAGGCTGAAGTGAGCTATGATCAAGCCACCGCACTCCAGCCTGGGTGACAGAAGGAGACCCTGTCTCTAAAACAAAACAAAACACAAAGCACTAGACCTGTGCAACCACTGAAATTTGCTGCCATATACTGGTAAATGTCATTATGACATGAGTAGAAAGGGTCAGGAGAGGGCATGTTTGAATTTTAAACACCATTAGCAGGTTGCCTGTGTGTCTCTTTGAGAACCTGGCACGGGGAACTCTTGGATCCTAGCGGATGTTGTGCAAAAGCTCTTTGAACATTTCCTTCAGAAGTGGAAATGTCTCACATAAAAAAGAGAAGGAACATCCAGACAGATAGTATAAACCTGATGTTCTGCACTTCCATCTGATCCAAATGGTGAATCCATGTTAGTCTGGATGACACAATACACATTTCAAACAGAGAATACCAGTAGAAAGTTGTTTGATTTTGACGTCGTCACATGGACTAATTTTTCTAGTGTATTTTGTTATACCCGTCACACTTAGCAGTTGCTTGGTAAATGTTTGCCATGGGAATGAATGAAATACAAACCCTCCCCCAAGGCTGGCAGCTCACCTAACAAAAGTGGTTCCGCCTGCAGAAGGGAAAGGGGGCTCATAGAGAAATGGCTGGAATGCCAGCACGGGGCTCTGTTGGGGTGGAGGGCGTGGCTGGCTGACAGCCTTCATGATTCCCACCCTGGGTCAGGTGGGTAGGGAGCCCAGGACTGGAAACCAGAGCTCAGTGATTCTCTTGCTGCAGTGATTCGCTGACTTGGCCCCCGCTTTTCATAGTCAGTTGTCAGTGTAAGAATAGGCCGCTCTCTGCTGGGGTAGATAAAAACTTTAGATCTTAGAACAACGTTTTAAACATTTTCCACCATGACCCTCAGCTAGAATACATTTTATTTTGTGAACCAGGAAAGACACCAACCAAAACATAATTGAAACACAAGTTTCACAGCACAACAGTTGCCTTACGACATGTGATGCACAATGGACTCTATTCTGTCCATGCTATTCCATTAAAGAAAAATGTGACACACTCACTGATTCACAGTCCACTAGTGTGCTGAGACCACACAAGAATCCTGTGGAAAGGGATGGCCTTCAGGCCCTCCATCTCAGGGACCATCTGGAAAGGGAAGGGTGATCCTCCCCATGCCCACACCTGGAAACATGCTTAAGTCCCAGCAAAGTGTCATGTAAATCCTTGTTTTCTAGAGTCTGAATAAGAAAGCTCAAAGGAGAGGTCTTTGCTTCTACATTTAGAATATTATACCTGAGCTAGGTGTGGTGGCTCGTGCCTGTAATCCCAGCACTTTGGGAGGCTGAGGCAGGAGGTTCCGTGAGGCCAGGAGTTTGAGACCAGCTTGGGCAACACAGCAAGACCTCATCTTTACAAAAAATTTAAAAATTAGCCAGTCATCATGGTGCGTGCTTGTAGTCTTGCCTACCAAGGAGGCTGAGGTGGAAGGATGGTTCGAACCCAGGAATTTAAGTTTACAGTGAGCTATGATTGTGCCACTGCACTCCAGCTGGGGCAACAGGATGAGATCCTGACTAAAAAAGTAAAATAAAATATTATATACATCTCAATAAGGTTCTTTGCTGTGATCTTCCCTAGAGAGGTGGCTACTCTTGACTGCTCCAGAGAGGAGCTCCCATGAGCAGAAGGACGGTGGCAGCTGCTATACTCAGTGCTACCAAGCAGAGAGGGACAGAGGCCCAAGGCTGGCACCTCCACTGTCAGAAACCCTCCATCAGAGCTACCCAAAATATTCCTCACTCCATGAGATTTTACTAAGTGTTCTTAGGGAGGGAAGATGGGGAATTGGCTCTGTGATAAAATAAGTCAAGGAAATGTTGGTCGAGACAACTTCTCAGAGCCTCTGACATGCTATGTTGTGTTATGTGTGTTAAATGTTGAGGGTGTGGTGGGGGGAACACAATGTGTTATTTTCCTGCCATATTTAACCCCAGAACCATTTTTTCCAATAATCCCTGCAAATCTGCAGAACATAGTTTAGGGAATGCTACTTTAAGTGACTACAATCTGCTTCTTCAACTAGCCGGGAGAAAAAGCAAATGAGAGACTTTATACCTCCACAAATTGTAGACGGGGCTGAGGACTGAGCTAGGGCTTTGGCTAAGAAAATGAGAATGCAACAGAACTTTGACTGCATGTCGGGCATACCCTTGCTATTTATATATTCGTCTTTTGTAGTTTTAACTATTCAAAAGAGACTGTGGTGGCCTATGGTGTGAAGTAATTTAGACACTCACCGAGGCCACCAAAACTGTGGGCTGTGAAGCAGAGACATGAAGTCAGTGAATCAATGGAGCTGCCTCTCCAGCCTCCAAGTCTCAATGTGACTTTATGTCTGTTTGTCATTATAACTCTGAAGTTATTGCATTTGTCACTTTTCTGGTATTTATAGATTTGAAGATTCATGAAGGTCTCAGGACAAATTCCTCATAAAAATCAAGATTCTATTGTAATTTAGGTTTGAATTTATTAATCTGAAAGCCCCCAAAAAGGTTCCAAGTACAACTGTGAAAGTTGTACCCTGCCCACATTTGGGGGGTGCCATTCATACAGAAGGGGTGTGAGAGAAGCCCTCTGGAGCTGTGACAGCAGCAGCCCTCTAAAAATATTTGTGTTTTAAACTGTAAAAAGCAAAACAAAGTTACAGAGTTGTTGATCAGAGTGTCCAGCAAGTTCTCTTTCACTCTTGAGTGAATCCATTGACTGGTGTTTTTCAGTAAGGACAGCATCTCGGCGTGGGAGTAGGTGAGCATCTTAAACACTGGATGCAGACTTTGGCTCACCTGTTTCTGTTCGGGCAATCCCGGACTCACTTCCATCACTAGTAAAACAGGAATGTTGACAACAACACTCACCCCACGAAGCCGAGGTGACATAAAGCATATATATATATTTTGAGATGGAGTCTCACACTGTCACTCAGGTTGTAGTGCAGTGGCGTGATCTTGGTTCACTGCACTCTCCACCTCCTGGATTCAATCAGTTCTCCTGCCTCAGCCTCCAGATTAGCTGGGACTACAGGCGTGCACCACCACGCCCAGCTAATTTTTTTGTATTTTTAGTAGAGACGAGGTTTCACCATGTTGGCCAGGATGGTCTCGATCTACTGACCTCATGATCCACCCACCTCGGCCTCCCAAAGTGCTGGGATTACAGGCGTGAGCCACCGTGCCCGGCTGAGATAAAGCATATTAAATAGCTCTTTACAAATATCATTTGTAGTCACCAGAGAAAGCCACGTCCTGCTGAGCTCTGCTCTCAAATGTTGATGCCCAAAGTTTGCTACCCCACGGCCAGTGGCACTGGGAAAATCCCATGGGCAGTCAGTCTCAAGGAGAAGTGGGTTGCAACACAGTTGCCGAATACTTCTGAAAGAGGGTATTCTTGTGCCTAAACTTTATGATTTGCTCTGATCTGGAGAGAGGTGGGATCCCTGAACACTGGAGTCTACCCAGAATTCCTTTTACTTCTAAAAGTTTTTGCAGCCATATACAGGTATTAAATAATTTCTTGGATCAAACTGTCATTATCCTGGTTCCTTGTAGATGCACTGCTACATTGACATCCAAAACATAAAAGCAAAATATGCTCCTGATCTCAGAAGTGGCAGTTTTGGGGCAGCATCTCTCTGTATCACTTAACTGTAAAATGAACAATCATCTTTCTAAAGAGTGGGAGAATAACGACTTCACTGAACCAGCACACAGAGGACACTTTGAGATGTGGGATTTCATAATGGTAAAATGGACATCCCTTAGGAGGTACGTGGGAGGGAAACTAGAAAGGTTGGCACAGTTACATTTCATACCCTAGTTAAACAAATCCTGCAGTCTATCTCTTAACCAACTTGCACAACTGCAACCCCTTTCCATTCTTCCTATCCACATCTGTTCCTCACTTTCAGTCTTACTTCTCTACACACCTATTTCCCTCGAAGTCTTAGAACTGCGGGAGGAGCCTGGCTTGGCCGTGCTGGTTACCCCATCATCTTCATATTAGCGCTTGTCTCTGTGTAGCCTGCCGTGTCTCCTCCAGTGTCCCCTGCAACTTCGCCGGCAGTGTCCCTTCTTTTGCGGAAGCCTCTCGGCCTGGACTGCCTTGCGAGCAGCAGTTTACAGGCCGCTGCTCTGTACTTCTTTGAAATGAGGTTGTAGAGGATTGGGTTGATAGATGCGCTCAGATAGAAAAGTTGCAGAGCGACGATGTTAAAGTACTGAGAGAAGTACATCATCCGCGAATCTTTTGTGTTTATGTAAATGATTCTGCCAACGTGGAAAGGCAACCAGCAAACTATAAATGCCAGAACCACCACCACTGCAACATAAGACACAGCACCGGGATTAACAAAAGCATTGGGAAACAAATAAGGGCGCCCCCCCCCCCACGCCCCAAGGAACCGTCTGCAATAATGAATAACAGCCAAATAAATTAGAGAAAACTTATGCCTAGCCAGATCCTCACCCCAGAACAAACGACCAGGTTGTAGGTTGCATGGATATTTGCTTTAGAACGGCATAGTAGGCTCGTATATGTGTTATCAAGGCTGGACATAAACCAGAAGGAGCAATTCCTCTAAACAAGCCGCCTTGGCAGGCTTCCTTCCACTTTGGAGACAGAGTTTTCTGTTGAAAAGAATTCTACAACAGGTCTGCACAATCTTTACTTTTTGATATGAGAACGGTTTACTTAGCCTTCAGCATCACTTAACATTCAATAAAAAATTTAGCTTAATGAAATCTCCCTCCAAGGGCACTGTGAGGACTCCTCATCTGTGGCATCTAACAGGTGGTTGGATTAAGCATTTCCAATTCCTCCTCCTGGTCTCAGAGGTTCTGGAAAAGCATTGTTAGCTACTGAATCCGATCTGGGGATCCCACCCTTGAAGTGCCCTGGGGTCCCCCAGAGCTCCTGGGGGACAGGAGGTAGTTTTCTGGGGAGACAGAAAGTGCAGGTGGGTGGAGGCTGGAGTTGAAATAGGAAAGGGAGCTGGAAGCGGCGCCCAGAGCTGGGCGAGCAGGGGAAGGGGACCCAGCGTTTGCGCGGCCCGCGTCCGTGCTGACCGCGGGCAGGCGTCTTTGGAACCGAGGTGGCACCACTTACGCAGGACGCGGATGGTCTGCCGGTGGCCTCTCTCCCTCCCTGAGACGGCCGGGCCTCGCAGCGGCCCCCGGCTGCTCCACAGCTCCCGTCCGATGAGCCCGTAGAGGATGCTAAGGCACAGAAAGGGCAGGAAGAAGTAGGCGGTGGTGACCCACAGCATCACACGTAGCGCGCCCAGCTGCGCTGGGTTCGGCCGGCACTCGCGGCTAAATAGCGTTGCGGCCTCTGCGGCCTCGGGCCCCGACGGCGGGGACAGCGGTGGCACCCGCGAGGGCCAGGGGGGCGGCGACGAGGCGGGAAGCAAGGGGGTAAGCCGCGCGGTGCCATTGAGGCCCGGGACCACAGAGATGCCGGGGTCCTGCTCGACGCCCACCAGGAAGAAGAAGGGCCCGGCGGAGAGCAGCGCCACGGCCCACAGCGCGCCGATGAGCGCGCGAACGCGGCGCCGGGTGACCAGGATGCGGGCGCGGAGCGGGCGGCAGATGGCCAGGTAACGCTCTACGCTGAGCGCCGTCATGTGCAGCAGCGTGGCGTAGGTGCAGCCCTCGCCCACGTAGAGCGATAGGCGGCAGAGCAGTGGCCCGAACACCCAGGGCCGCGAGCGCCAGAGGCGGTACAGGTCGAAGGGCAGCCCGAGCAGGATGAGCAGGTCGGACACGGCCATGCTGCCCAGGTACAAGTTGGTGGTGGTCCGCATGTCCCGGTAGCGCCCGATCAGCAGCACGGTTACCACGTTGCCGCTCACCCCGACGGCGAACAGGCCCAGGCACACGGCGGTCACCGGCACCAGCGCCCCCAGGGGATAGGGCGAGCAGCGGCGCTCATCGCAAGGCGGCAGCGCGGCCCACGGCGGCTCTCGCGTACCCTCGGTGCCGTCGCTGCCATTCCAGGGGCTGCCCATAGGTTCCCCGTGCGGCCACGCCAGGGGTCGGGCTTGATTCTGGCGCGTGGTCCCGCTCGGTGAGCTCCTCCTTTCCCAGCCTGCGCGTTGCGGGCGCGTCAGGTCAGACTGCGGAGCGCTGCGCTGCGGGGCGCGGGAATCAGCTCTGCTCGTGGGCTCCGAGGAGCTCCCGAATGCGCGCAGTCTCCGCCCACGGCCACGGCCCGCCCCAGCCCTGCTCCCTCGCCCTCTCCCGGGTTCGTGCAGTTCCAGGGCATTTCCTTCTTCACCAACTAGAATACCCGGCGCCCGTAGCGCACGAGCCCTGCCCTAGGCGATTCTGCACCCTAGAGAATGTTAGTTTCTGGACCCAGCACTATGCTGGCACTTTTGTTCGTCCGGTACACAGAAGACCTTCGAAGGGATGTGGGCTAGGTGCTGCCGCATGATGGTGGTGGAAGACTCACGGTAATCCCCAGAAAGCCATAATCCTAAATAGTAGGAGGGGAGTCTAGACCAGAATCTAGAGCCTCTCCTGTCTAACCCTGGCTCTACAACCGAGTAACTGTGTAACCTTGGGCTGGTCCTGTCCTTGCCCAGCCCAGTTCTCCTCTTCCGTAAATTCGCAAGTGGTGGAGGAAGCTGACCACATAATTGACTAAATAATTTTTGTTTCTTTCTTTATTTTATTCTTGAGACAGGGTCTCATTGTCGTCCAGGCTGTAGTATAAGTAGCACGATCACAGCTTACTGCAGCCTCGACCTCCCAGGTTCAAACAGTCCTCCCATCTCAGCCTTCTGAGTAGCTGGGAGCACAGGAGCGCCCACGGTCGGCTAATTTTTGTATTGTTTGTAGAGTCGGGGTTTCCCCATGTTGGCCAGGCTGGTCTCGAACTCCTGACCTCAGGTGATCCACCTGCCTCGGCCTCCCAAAGTGCTGGGATTACAGGCGTGAGTCATCGTGCCCGGCAGTGACCAAATAATTTCAAGGATCCATGAGCATGTTTACTCATTATAAACTACAAGACAAACATTTACGTGGACAGTAGAAGTACTTTCACATGTGACATGTTGTTCTTATGTACAACATATTTTATAAACATAAAAAACTAGACTATTTGTCAACACCAGCACCAAAATTGGGGAAAAGGGCTAAAACAAATGCAAGCATCTGTTCAGTGTGGTCTTAATAACAATAGCTAACACTTACTGAGAATCTAGATGGATCTGGCCCTGTGCTCTCCATTTAATCCTCATGGCCTGGGCGCTCCTTTCGCCCCTGAACAAAGCGATCTCACTGGAGATCAAACGGGCAGTAAGAGGCGGGACTGGGATGTGGGCTCTGGTCGGCCTAATCCCGGATCTTGCAAGCCTGACGTCCCACTCACTGCACAGCTCCACCCCCTCAGTGGCTTAAATCCTTAACCTCTTCTCTCGAGCTTCGTTTCTGGACCTGGCACCTGGCTTTGCCTAGGGACAAGCGTCTCCTGCAGTTCTCTCACTTGCAGGCTGTGGGCTTGGAGAAGGGACACCTGTCGCCTCCCTCATCGCTGCTGTTTCCAGCGGTCCCAAAACTTAGCTTCGAGTGTGACTTCATCGGACCCGCTCTCTCCAGTGCCTTCCCCCAGGGTCAACCGCAGTCCCTGAGGACTAGGTGCCTGCGCTCTCTTTCAAGCACTGCATCTGCGATCGTTCACACCCATGGCGAGTCTTGCAGTGCCTTGGCCTCTCAGTTTGTTGACCTCCTTTCTACCTATCACCTTGCACTCCACCCGATCTCAGCCGCGTCTGTGGACGGACCTTACGCCTCACGGTCGCCAGGGCCTGCCAGCCTTCCTCCACCTCCATTTCGGTCAGCCCCCTTTCTGACCTTTTTTTAGGTCTCTTTTTAGCCCGCTCTCTTTTTAGCTCCTTTCCCCTAGCACCTCAGTTCCGGTAAATCCTTCAACCCACTGCGACCTCCATCGGTGGAGGTCCCTTGCCTGCGAGCAGTTGCCATCACTCCCACACAGACGGCCTCGCTTCCCTTGCTCTTTTCTCTATTGTCAGCCTCGTCCATCCGCCAACAGCACCACAGCCCTGGTGAAGCCGAATTCCCTGCCTACTCCTTGCGCGTTCTCAGATCGCGCTGTTTCACTTGAAAGCACCACCGCTAGCGGGGTGCGTGGTTCCTCAGCCCCTCCCGACTCTCATCTGACCTCATTCACTCCCCCACCCCCAGGCTACTGCTGTATACCCTGTCCTCCCTCCTTAGACTCCACCTCCACCCCCTGCTTTTCAGCTGGTGACTTTGCACCCTGTTTCTCTAAAAAAAAGCAGCAGTTTGAAGATGACTGCCACACCCCACACCTCCGCTCATGCTCCCTGGGGACAGTTGGTGGTACTTGCAGCTGAAGTTGGCTCTGTCCCTCAAGTCTCCTTTCTCCTCCTCCAGGCATCACTATATCAATTCTCTTTCTCTCTCTCCATCCGTTTTTCTCTTCTGGATCATTTTCATGCAAAACTCCTCAAAATAGTTGCTGTGCCCACTGTTTTCACTTTTTCTTCCTCCCTGTCTCCTCCCCCTTGGCAGAGAAAATGTAATGTCTTCATTTATAGTTGATCTGATTTTCCTCTGTGCTCTCAACAAGAGAAATGGATGCTCTAACCCGGGTAAGGCATGGTCCAGGGGAATCAGTTAACTAGCCCTTCTGGGCAGTGTTCAGTTCTCTTAGACATTTTGCCTTTCCCCAGGGTGGCCCAGGTGTATGGGGAGAGAGGTCAGTGGCTTAAAGCTAGAGGGAGCGGTCCTTATGAAGCTTCATGCAGGCTCCTGGGGTGCCTGGGGCCGACATTCACTAGACTTCATTTCCATGTTCCCTTCCTGCCTGGTCACCAGTGGCTCTGCTAGCGTTGGAGACAGAGGCCTGTGGCTGGTGAAGAGGTGGCTGCTTTCTTTGACTTGGATGATGCTCCCAGGAGCACTTGACATCTTCCCCATAGCTCTCATGGGCTGCAGATCCCTGAGTCTCTTTCATTTTTCCCATTTGCTCATGGCGTGATGGGCTACCCCAGCCTCTGCTAAAGGTTCCCTTACTCCTTGACCTACCCACTGTGGTGGCACTGAGGCAGGCTCACCGCATCTGCAGTTGTGAATTACCTCCATTCAGGCACTCCCTCTCTCTATTGTATTTTCTCCATATTGATTACTATCAACTGACATACTATTTAATTTACTTAGCTATTTGTTTATTATCTATCTCTGCCTCCCCTCATTATGTGCACCAGAAGGCAGGGCTTTAATCTACCGTATTCATTGCTCTTTCCTTAGTGTCTGGCACAAAGTGAGAATTTAATAAATATTTGTTAACTCGGAGAATGAATAAGCTTCTGCAGAACCAGGTACCGTTGTTTTCTTTACAATTCCTAGCAGTTACGAACAGTGCTCTGATTGTAGTGGGTGTTCAGCGTATTTACTGATACTCCAGCTTAAGAGAGACTACTGATATGGAGAGGTAGAGACCCAGTGGGCTTTTCTGATAACATTGCTAAGCCGAGGTTCAAACGTAACTTGGCCCTTAGAATGTATCTGAGCCCTTATGATGAATTGGCATTCAATGTTTTAGGAAGGAATGGGACCAAATCTATTTTCTACTTTGTGTTTCTGTAGACATTTGCCAGCTTCCTGACTTCATAGTTCATCTAATGAGAGGAAGAGAAAGATCTCAGGAGACCAGGAGCATGGGCATCTCTCTTCTCTACTCTGCCTGTATAACTCACGTGGGGCAAGAGTGGGTCTAAGTTTGGCCCATCTATGGCCTGCATCTCCAGAGGAAAGAGTTTGGTGTCATCAATAGGCTCTTGGCCCCTGACTGGAGGCCAACATAAAGCTAATGCTTGCTGTGTGCAAAGCACTGTTCCAAGTACTTACGTATCTGAATGCATTTAATCCTTTATAGCAGTCCAAGGCAGCAGGTCCTTTTAGTATCCCTATGTTAGAGATGAGAAGAGCAAAGCACAGAGAAGTGACCCCAGGTCACTGGGGTAGCCAGTAAGGGCAGTGCTGTCCACTTCCAGAGTTCACAGGCGTAACCACTGTGCTGCGTGGCCTCTTGCTATATAAACCACACCACCACCAGCTGCAGAGACTGCTAGGTTATGATCTGGATTCTGCTAGGAAAGTGCCTTCCAGTTTGGATTCCAGAAACCAGATTTTATGGGCACATGGCATCTGGAAAGAATCCAGAAACTTGTGAGGGGCATTAGAATAGATCCATAACTTGTATAATAGTTTACTTGTGGAAACTCGTAAACACTCCACAGGCTTTACACTCTTTTCCCCACATAAGAGCAGGGCATGACGTTTGTAGAGACAGGGTCTCCCTAGATTGCCCAGGCTGCTCATGAACTCCTGGGCTCAAGTGATCTGCCCTCTTAGGCCTCCCAAAGTACTGGGAGTACAGGTGTGAGCCACTGAGCCCAGCCATTTCATAATATTTTGAACCTACCTTTTACAATTGGGAAATTTCATGTAAAGTTGCAGATTGACAGCTTGGGCCCAGGCAGACCAAATTCTTTAATAGCTCTCAAGGATAGCCATAAAATCTTGCTGTAAACCAGGCACATGCCGCAGGCTGAAAGGAATGGTAACATCCAGGGAGGTGTGGGAGTTTGAGAAGGAAGCATTGTCTTGCAAAACTGGAAGCTGTGGCAGCTCTGGGCTCATGTTCCCCAAAGGCATGCCTGTAAGCTGGTGCCACTCTGCAGGCACCCCACAGCTGTTGCCACACACAAGGTATCTGTGGCTTCACACTCGGCCCCTTCCTCATTCACATGACCCACTAGGCTCCTCTAGACCCCAGATGCCAGGAAATGGTATCTTCTTTAGTAAAATGAAGAAATGGCAAACTGGCCCTGGAAGGGGAGCCCCTGGTAGAGAAGATAAAGACCAGCTATTTCCATCCAGGACCTGACCACCACATTGACCAGGGGCTCAGGCTTTCCTAGGTTTTCTCTTTACGCAGCAGGGACATGGCAAGGCAAATTTAGGCAAGACTTTTGTGGAGTGCAGATTCCTATTACTCTGTGGCTGTTGCTTTAGCAGTTTTCTGTTGGTCCCAGTTTCTCCTGAGAGACAGACAGGCTCAGTGTGGCAACGATTACCAAGGGGAATGGTGGAGAGGGAGCAAGCCCTTGGGAGGGTGGGTGGGAAGAGGTTATAGGCCTTATACTACTACATACACACATTCTTACTACACAGCTGCTGCCATTGGTAAACTGTGAAACTGAAAAGGTAATTTCTTCTCTAAGTCCTCTGTGTCATCCTAGAAGGATTAAGAATGAGATAGAGCTGATAACTTGAGTCTGGGCAGGCCAAATTGTTTAATCGCTCTCAAGGACATCCATAAAATATTCAGTTGTAAACCAGGCACATGCCACAGGCTGAAAGGATTGGTAGCATCTGAGAAGGAATAGAGAAGATGGCCTGTGTCCTTAGCAAAATGAACTTATTGGCTATGTCAGTTTTATGGAATTGATGCCCAGGATTCTCTAGTCTTATGTTACCTGTGTATCAGTTTGTAGGTTTTATATTCCCTCTTTAAAGAATTCAGGTGAAATTCACATAAAATTAACCATTCTGAAGAACTTATTGGCATTTAGTGCCCTCGGTATTGTGCAACCACTATCTCTATCTAGCTTCTAAGCATTTCCATCACCTCAGTACCCACTGAGCAGTTCCTCCCCATTTCCTCCTCCCTTCAGCCCTGGCCTCCACTAATTTGTCACTATGAATTTACTCATTCTGGATATTTAATATAAATGGAATCGTACAATATGTGACCTTCTGTGTCTGGCTTCCTTGATTGTAGCATGTTTTTGAGGTTGGTCCACATGGTAGTGATACTCATTTTTGAACATGTCAGCATGTCTCAGTTCTAAGTGGCAAAAAAGGGCATTTTCATCCTTGGATGAATATTTAAGACGGGTTATCCTTAGGGACTGAGTGTGGGCTCAAAATGGTGGTAAAAGTATCAGGGGATGAAATTCAAGAGGAAAGAAATTAGGATTTCTTATTTAGTCTGTTATCCTTGTACCAGATTCCTCTCATCTGATTTCTTTCTGTTCAGTCCTTAGAGGGCTGTGGTTTGTTTTGCGTATGAGGAAGCGCTTAGCACAATGTCTAGCAAACAGGTGGTACTCAATAAATGCTATCATAAATGTACTATTAAAGTCAATTAATATAAATTTTGATTTCCTGGAGTTTACAAATTTTAGGGCAGACAGCGGAGAACAGTGGTCAAGTGTGGGAGCACCAGACCAATCGCCTAGATCAAACCCCAACTTCATCACTTATTAGCCACGAGACCTGTGGCAAAGAGCTCGACTTCTGTGTGCTGCAGATAATGCTTACTAGAGCAATTAAGAGGACTGTATGAAATGCCCAAGGTAAAGAACTGAACATGTTGCTTAGGACACATTGAGTGGTCAACAGATCCTAGCCATAATGATTGGATGGGCCACGTGGCTTCAAAATCTGTTCAGTATTGAAACCCTTTCCTCTTGCCAAATTTCCCATAGCAAGTAGAAACAGCGCAATCACCTTGTTTAGGAGGTAAAAAATCGCCATTAGAGCATCTAAACATTTTAAGGCACCACTCTGGACACAGAATTTGATGACCACCTTATTGAAATCTTGGTTCTTTTGTTGATTTTCTTTTTTTTCTCCAAGTTTTTTCTCCCTTTTAGGAGCATCAGAGAGAAAATGGTAACAAAAGGGATACATATTCTCAAGAGCATATACTTACAAAATATATATGTAAACAGAACACTTAAAAACTCTCTAAAAACATGAGGCATCATCTTTTTTGATGATGGGAGTTAGGTTACAGAATCACTGCTTGCTTTAAGTTTGGGGGAACTATTTTCTTTTAAAGCCTGTTTGCCTCCTTGAGCCACTATGAGATGGGATCTTCCTACAGAAATAATCTTGTAATGGGGAGAAGCAAGGGATTCGTGTTGGAAACCAACCTGTGGAATGCTCAAACATGATGCCTAAAACTCCCATTTCCAGTCTACAGAAAAAAAGAGGTGACATACAATAATACTGTCGATCAGTGTTATACCCTACTCAAGGCTGGACTTGTACTTAGCTGCTTCTGTGATGTTCCTGTTTCCAGACTCTCCTTCCCTAGCCCAACATTTTAAACTCTATTACAGTACTCGCAGCTGTGGCAATTAAGAAATCTATGAGTTGGTGTGGCTCTGTAACTTGTGAGGAGATGAATGGGAAATGGCCAGCGTTGCCCGGCCCCGGGTGGGGAAAAAGGGAAAGGAGGTGATGGCAGAGTTTTTGGATGCTGTCATGGAGGAAACCTTGAAAAAACAGGTAGCTGAGGCCTGGAGCTGCAGGACACTGTTCAGTCATTGTCATGGAGATGGACCTCTTTCTTCACTGCATGATCCCAAACTTCATCTAAAGCCTACTTCTTGGAAGGGCTTCAGAAGAAACTTATGAACTTGGGACTTCCATGGGAAGTATAATGATTTATGTAAGTTGCAGCAGAAGAGGGCCTCACATCTCTGCTTTAAGGAAAATTCTGTTTGAAGATTTCCAGTCCTGGCTTTCTGTTATTTCTAAAATTTACCTGGAATCAACCATTAATGTGTCCTGTGCCAAATATGAATTCATTGATGCCCTGCTGTGCCATGATGATGAGCTGGAAGGGTGCTGGATTGCCTTTATCCTGAACCTGGTTCATTCCTGGAACAGGAGCCTGCAGGGTACCCTGGACCAGTACAACATTGATGAACACTTTCAGCTGAAGCAGACTGTCAAGTCTCTTATCCCTTCGTGGAACAAACTGGTTTTCTTTGAAGTATCTGCAGTGTCCTTTCACCAGGTTTCTGAAGTCCTGTCTGAAGAAAAGTCGTGTTTGTCTACAAGCGGCCAGTTTCATGGTCCTTCTTTGACTAGGCCTCCCAACTACTTTGAACCCCTCATACCTTGGAGCCCTCATATCCCACAAGATCATGAAATCTTGTATGATTGGATCAGCCTTACTTATCTGGATATGGATTACCAAGTTCAAACTCAAGAAGAGTTTGAAGAAAGTTCTGAAATTCTCCTGAAGGAATTTCTTAAGCCTGATAAATTTGCAAAGGTCTGTGAGGCCTTGGAGAACGGAGATGTAGAATGGAGCAGCCAAGGCCCCCCTAACAAAAGGGTTTTTTTTTTTTTTTATGATCTTGGCTCACTGCAACTACTGTCTCCAAGGTTGATTCTCCTGTCTCAGCCTCCCGAGTAGCTGGGATTACAGGCACCACCATCATGCTGGGCTAATTTTTGTGTTTTAGTAGAGACGGGGTTTCACCTTGCTGGCCAGGCTGGTCTTGTGATGTCAGGTGATCCTCCACCTTGGCCTCCCAAAGAAGTGTTAGGATTACAGGCGTGAGCCACTATGCCCGGCTAACAAAAGGTTTTATGAGAAAGCTGAGGAGAGTAAGCTTCCCAGTATATTGAAGGAGTGCATGAAGAAGTTATTTTGCTCTGAGGCACTGTTCTTGCTGCACTTCAACTTCACAGGACTGAAGCTTCACTTACTGGCCCCTTTGGAAGATCAGATAGATAGATAGATGACAAAAAAGAGGAAGTAGCAACCTCTGCTGCTGACAGAACTAAGGAAGGGACTGGCCATAGCCCTCCTGAGCCAGAGAATAATCAGGTAGCCATCAGCAACAACAGTCAACAGTGATGACCAGACAGACCCAGAGCCACAGGAAAATGAAACAAAGAATCAACTCTTCCCACATGCCAAATGGAACTGAGGCGCTGGAAGACTAGTCACTTCACTTTAATTTGTGACCATAGCAAGGCTGATTTTGCCCTAGACTTAATTCTCCACTGTGGCTATGAAGACTGGGAGCCAGAATATGGTGGTTTTACTTCTTACATTGCCAAAGATAAAGATGAAGAGCTGCTAATGGTGAATTCAGAAAGCAATTCTTTGGCATTGGTCTACAGAGATAGACTGAAATTTGTCAAGCATATTAACCATTGAAGCCTGGAACAGAAGAAAATCTTCCCAAATATAACAAACAGGCTTCTGGGACTTTTCATTCATCTGTTATGAATGACAGCAATGGGCAAAGCTGAACAAAAACGTGATCCTTCATCACTACTGGGAAGGCTGCAAGAGCTAAGCTTGGAGTAAAGGAGAGCTACATGGTAGCCTGCCTGACAGTGTTCTTAAAACTGGTTGTCCTTTAATAGGACTCATAATGATTGTCCTCAACCTAGACCTTGAGTTTGGAGCTATGTACTTAATCTCTTGATTAAAAAAAAAAAGTTGGCTTTTTTAAACATTGAGTTCTTCTTCCATTTTGGCTTCTTCAGTGAATTTTTCAATGATCTTTTTATTGCAGTAAAATATCTGTAACATCAAATTTGCTAGCTTACCTGTTAAAAAAAAAAAGGCACTGAGTCCCTGCCCCGAGGAGAAGTCTTTGGGATGGAAATTTTCATGAGTTGCACAAAAATCAAGTCATTAGCATAAAACTTCTAATGTCATTCTTTACTGGACTTTATATAATAAATATGCATCCTCTCATGTTGAAGATTTGTATACTGTTGGGAAAAATGCTTTAAGCTCACTGAAAGAGCGGGGACTGTAACATTTCATTTTCTTAAACAGGCAGTAAATAATGAATGTATATGAATACAATAAACATATCTCAAAAAAGAATGATACAACTTTTATTTTCCATGGATTTTAAAGATGCTTTTGCTACACAGTTTATGTATTTTTATGAGATTTTTTTTCATTTGTATGAAGTTCAGCCTTATACAATTTTAAGGTGATATGTTTGGTAGTGTATCTATAATCTTTAAAAAGTTTAGAGTTTTTGGAATGTACAGTATATGAGGTAAAATCAAAATTACATTAAAAATTGTTTTCTCCTCTGCACTAATTTTGCAGTGAGGCTCAAATGGCAAGTATACTATTAAATGACATTTACTATCAAAAATAGGAGGTTCATTTGAATTACTATGAAAAACATAAGCCACTGTAACTTGACACAGTGGCACATTTTACCATTTTAGACATTCAACTATATATAAATCTCTGGGCTATTACACTCAGACTCATTTGTACTGCCAAATGTGGCAATTTAAAGAGGTTTCTAGAAAACAATCGCAATCACTGTTGTTTTGGGGGAAGGTTATCACCCTATACATAAGAGATTAAATTTAAATAAAATGTAAACATACAGTATATTATAGTGACAGGTCATTCTTACCACTTAGAAAGGCCAAGTTTATCCATTTCTTTTTTGAACAAGGGTTAATGTTTTTCTACAGCACAGATAATTTGACATAAAACAGTTACAATACATGCCCATTCTATTATAAAAGAAATTCTTCAGAGATCTTCAAAGCACAAAACATACGTTCTTTTTTCAAAGACTGACAGAAGTGCTTAATAATCACTAAAATGCCAACTTCAGCAACTAAAAATTAGTGATTCACTATCCTAAAATTCAAATAATAAATTAAAAAAGCTAGTTACAGGTGTTTTACAGATAACAGATGTGCTAAAACAAAGAATTGTAGATAGTTTCATTATAAATTGTATTATTACTGGCAGTCATGGACATCTAGGCAAGATGTACAATGTGATACTTGACAAAATTCAGTCTGATCATCCAAAAGCTCACAAATGCAAGCTCACAAAACATTAATGAATTATGCAATTGCAAAGTGCTCTAATGCAACATTAACCACATGCAACCAACAATTTGGAACAGTATCCAAACAGACATTATACATTAAACGTTAGTTTTCAAGAAAGAAAGCAGCTTGAAGTTTACTGGTGCAAATGAATTTTGTCTTCAGATTTGGTGCCCCAAACAAAAAGGTTAGGTTTGATTATGAACTCTGATGGTGGTGGCAGCAGTTATGGGAGAAGCAGCAAAAACTTATGGGAGTTCTTCAAAATTAGCCTATACCAGACGAAGTGAGTGTATGTGTGTAATATGTATCTCTACACTTGGTATGTGTGTGTGTGTATATATATATATGCCATATATGTACGTGTATACCCTTATACACGAACATATAGTTCAAAGGTTCGCAAAACAGAAGCTAGATAGGTTTGAAATTCAGTTTACTTTTATGATTACTTTAAAAAAAATATTTAAAAGCCCTCGGTTCTTTTCCATGTTCTCAAGACTTGAAGAGGAACTTTCTGAGTAAACATCAAAATATTTTTAGGCCAAGTAAACTGTCTGTGCTTTCTTTTAGTACTTATCTGTGAATTCTGAATATATATTTATAATGAAGAACTCCACATTTATCAAAGAAGCTTTTCTTCATGCATAGTCTTTCATCCAGTTTTTGTTTCTAAGCCCCTCCAGTTATTCATCACAATCCCACTTACCAAATAATTAAGACAAATGAGGAGGTAGAAATATAGCACTAGATTGCTTTCACAGCATCAGACTTTAACATTTTATATAGCATGTTAGTGTAAATTCTATTCATTCTGAATTTTTCACTTGGTAATAATCTTTAAAACAAACAGATCAGGTTATCACTGTTACACTCATGCCGATTGGTCAAAATATCCATTCCTAAATTGTTGCCTCTTAGAAAGTTTTTCTACAGAAGGCATGTTAGAGAGAAAGAAAGAGAAAGAGAGAGAGAGAGAGAGAGAGAGAGAGAGAGATAAAAAGAAAAGGAAAAAGACCCATCCTAACAAAAAGACAAAAATTGATATTTTTGTGGCTTGCATTCTAATAAATTGCCAGCCTCTACCTAAAACAAAATAAGCACTGAAAATGGCAAAAATGATGTGCTATAGTCTCAATGCCAGTGCTAAATGCCACTGTTTTTTATAAAAGCAATACAGAAATAATTTTAGTACATGACAAAATAAAATGTAATAGAGTTAAAAAATAAAGTTATATTTTCACTTGATTACAAAGTACTGAATGATAAAGGCAATCAAAATGGAAAAGAAAGCAAACAGCACAAGGATGACAGCAGCACACTGCTCGTCACTCAGTGCCCGTCGGGTCCTTGTGCTTTCCACAGTGTCTCTGTTGGTGCTGGCTGGTGGTTCAGTCCTCTGAGAGATGAAGAGCACTGTGGTGCTGTAGGGACCTACGAGGTCCTGGTGTCCCAGAGAGTCTTGGCACTGGCGAATGGCACATACACGGAAGCGATATTCACCGTTCAGCTGAAGGCTGGAATACCGGAAATAAGGGTCGGGACCTTTGTAAATCTGTTAATAAAATATTAGAAGGAAGAATTACCTGTGAAGGCTGGACAGAAAATGTGTTAAAACTGGCTAGCGTTAGAATTGTTTTTGATGTGAAAGCCAGTGAATGTCACTGATTTTATCTTTCAAATGACATGTTAAAAATACCTATCCATTAAAGTACTTATCCGTCTGTTGCATAGGGGCAGGAGAAATCTGAAAAGCGAGGATGTGAGATCTACCTTTATAGGATTCACAGATGAGTTAAGGAATGCAGATGTGCCCCAGGGCAGCTAGAGAACAAGCAAAATCAGTCCTCAAGTATTTTCCTGCTTTCCTCAAATGTAAGAAGTCATTTTTAAATGAAATCATTCCATCAAAAAGGGATAGTGTCTACTTTTGCTTCCCCCATTATGTCTTTGTATAACTGATAAATTTTCATACAATTTCAAACATATCTGTTGAATGAAATGGCAAATGAATAAGGCGAGCTTTCTAGAGGTGCCTATGGAAAATCACTGTATAAACTCCAGAGACGGGAGATCACTTAGAATCAGAGAATAGGACCTCCTTTGCCATGCCTTACAAGGGGAATAAAAAGAACGAAATTCCATGGATTTTCAGGGGAACATGCTAGTAATTAACCCATTTATGCCAGAGGTTGCAAATTATTTTTGTGTGTGAAAAATCAGACCTTGGTGATAACTTTGAGGAGCTGGATAATAAATGACTCCCACAAGCTTAACATGCCAATAATGGAACACTAAATAAATGGCTTAAGAAGATATATACTGGAACTGTTCACCCCTGGCATCCAAGTTCTGCTCTACCACTTCATACGCCAGATGTGATTTTAGATAATAAAATAGGCATATTAGTAGTTAACATGTATGATAATTATGAGAATGAAATGAACTAATGCTTGTTAAAGCACTTAGCACAGTGCTCAGCATGCAGTTACTGCTCAATATGTAGAAGCTATCGTTTCCAATAATGAGCAGCCCCCACCACTCATTCTGTAATTGAGAAAACCAAGGCTCACATGGTTAAATGACTTGTCAGTTGAGTTCCTCCAGCTATTTGTTGGGCTACAAGTCAGATGAACCAGCACTTGGGAGCTTTTAAGTACTTTTAGCTGCCTCAATTGTACCTGTGTTGTCAATCTAAATTTTTACATATTTATTTGGTCTCAAAGAAGCAAACTAACATCTCTCATTTTTCTATCTCCAGAATCCAGCATATAGTAGGTACTTAATAAAAGGCCATTAAATTAGTGAATTGTTGACAATAAATAAAAATGTGGATGCTGATACAATATATAAAGGAACTTATTGAAAGAAGCTTTAAGATAAATCTGAAAGAAAATGGTGACTATGCATTAGTTCTAAGGATGCATAATGTTTCAGGGAGTAGAATGTAGAAATGATCCATGTTTGGGAGATAGTAGAGGTTGGGTATCCCTTCTGTGAAATGCTTGGAGCCAGAAGCATTTCAATTTATTTGATTTTGGAATATTTGCATATTTACTAGTTGAACATCCCAAACCCCAAAATCTGAAATCTGAAATGCTCCAATGAGCATCTCCTTTGAGTGTCATGTTGATCCTCAAAAAGTTTCAGATTTTGGGTGGAACATTTTGAATTTTGGACTTCTTGATTTGGGATGCTTCAACCTGTAAAACAATTCACTTAAAACAGAATGCTGTATGAGACAGTAGTTTAAAACTGTATACATACACTGAAGTAAATTTAGTAAAAATTAAAAATACGTATTTGTCTTATGGATATAATGGATGATTTTTGTCTTAGTATTTTCCATGTGTCTTCATATACCATTCCATGAACATGGCAGTATTAGGTTAAGGAAGAAAAACCTCAACAAATGGCATGAGGGTGATAAATGAAAAGATCTGGTACAGAGAGGAAGAATACATTAATTACGCTAGTTGGAAATTTACATTAATTCAAAAGGAGCCACTGTGTGTGACATTAAAACAGTGTTTACAGAATCCTAATCCTGAGGCTGTGTGAAGGACTGAAGTGAGCTAAGCAGGACAAGGACTCCTGATGTACACGTGAAGAGTGATGAGGCCCGGATGTAGTTTTTATGGATTTAGAAACAACTTCTGATTAAGAGTTGTCAGGGAAAAAAATTCATCGAAGAATTTAAAGCTTGGAGACCAAGATGATATTGGTGTCCATAACACTGATGAAGTAAAGACGATGGAGAGGAGAGATTGGGAGGGATGATGGGATCAAGTTTTCAATTTTATATTTCAGATGTGGGAGGACATCTAATTAGGAAGAGACATAGGTAGCTGTAGATACAGGACTGGCGAAAACAGATTAACCTCTTCAAGCTAATTTAAGAAGGTTTATATACCCAAGAAAAGTCATTCAAACAAGTCTCAAGCTTATTCATATCCTACTCACAAGTGGAGTCCCTATTTCCTTTAAACATGTAATACAATTATATTTTCTTTAATATTAATTTTGCTTCCTCCTTAGAAGGAAACCTACTTATCTGTAAATTACATTTCAAATCTAATTATCATGCCAATTTGCAGATGGCTTAATAAAGAAAAAATCACACGCCAAATTTAATCTGACTCTTTGGATCTTTTGTAATTTCAGTTAAGATATTACAAAGAATAGTTATAATAGCACAGTACTGGAATAAAACAAACGAATGATCAATTTTTTAGTGGAAGAGGAAAATATAAGACACAACGAAAACAACCCAGCTTACAGGCCTTTAAAATTAAGATTATAGCCAAAAGGGAAAATCAGATGAAATGTATAGGTATTAGTCTTTGGAGTGGTATAAAAGCTTATTCTTTATAAAAGTTATAACAAACATTGGCAACTCTCTACTCTGACTGCTATTCTTGCTCTACCAGAAAGCTATCTTTGAAACCTCCTGGCTAGGAAGGTGACACTTCCTCTAGGTTCCCATGATAACTTCATGCCTAATGTCATATTTACAGCACTGCATTATGACTATTATTAATACTATTATTGTAAAAGCCTCCTTATTAGTCTTTCTGGTTCTGTCCTTGTACTACTGTAGTTTCAGCACTATAGTCAATAAAACCTTATGTTTGATCACATGAATACCCTGGCCAAAATCCTTCATTGGCTTCACATTATACATGAAGTAAAAGCCACAGTGTGGCCTATAATGCCCTACATCACTCCATACCACCTATAGGCCCCTTAGCATTAACTACCCGACCTTATCAACTCTTCCCTTTGGTCTCTCCACCCCAGTCATATGGGCTCCTTTATGTTCATCAGATTTAACAGGCATGCTCCTGCCTCAGCACATCTTAGAACACTCTTCTCCCCACAGTCATCTCCTTTGGGCAGCACTGAAATGTCAGCTGACTGCCCCAAATGAAATAACACTCAGTGCCCTTCTCCTCTACTACTCCCTATTCCTTTTATCCAATTTTGTTTTTTCTCCTTTGCACTTATCTGACAATATACTGACATGTTTATTTGCTTATAGTGTCTCATTTTCCACCAGAATGTAAGCTCCATGGAGGCAAAGACTTTTGTTCAGTGCTATATCCTGAGTGCCTGGTACAGAGTTCAGTGAATACTTAAATGAATAATCGGTTCAAGTGTAGTTCACACTGAAAAGATCTGGAATCTTGAGATCTCTGGAACATAATATATATTTAATAAATGTTTTTGAATTGGAAAGGGAAAGATGGCCAAATCTTACATTGAAAATACATTAAAATTAAAAAAGGGTAAAAATATGCATACACAGATTATCTTGGTACATACCTGTTTGAATTCTGAATCTTTTCCTACCATAACTTGAAGACTGTAAATAACTGGATCACCTTTCATTGGCTGTAAACACTCCCATGTAATTTCACAAATGTGATCATTTACTTTCTCTATTTTGGGAGCTATAGGAAACAAATGTAAACAAATTTCTACTTGATTTTTAACTTGGTACATTATGCAGACACTTGTTTTAATCAAAATCAACAAATCTTTAAAATCCACTTGTAAACTTGAAATAAGTATCAATGAATTTTTGAAATTTGCACACAGATACAGCACTCTTGTATTCTAAGAGATGGGATCTCACTCTGTCACCCAGCCTGGAGTACAGTGGTGCGATCATAGCTCACTGCAGCCTCAGCCACCTGTAAATACAGGCACATGCTACCATGCCCAGCTAATTAAAAAAAATTTTTTTTTTGTAGAGAGGCGGGTCTCACTATGTTGCCCCGGTTGGTCTCAATACTCCTGGCCTTAAGTGAGCCTCCCATTTCATTCTCCTAAAGCAGTGGGACTACAGGTGTGGCCCTGCCTACAGTCAGAACTCTTCTTAAAGCTAAGAGACACTAAACTTGACGAGGAAACAGAAAAATGACTCAGTCAAACTCTCGGTATTATTAGATTATTCAAGAAGAGTTCTGATGCTTAACAAATGATATGTTTAGGTACGTGATCCAGGATACGGTTCTAGAAGTCTCTGTGATTAGTCTTCAGAGCAATGAACTTTATAGACTTTTCAGCTAAAAATAGAATACAGCCCTTGCCAGAGTCACTTTAAAATAAGAACCCCTCTAAAATTAAAAGATAAATATATATACAAATGTGTGTAAATATGTGTACATGCGTGTAAATTTGAAAAATTCACATTAATGACGAATTTGTTTTGCCTAACAGATGACCAGGCTTTCCTTCTGAAATCCAAATGAATGTAATATCAACAACTCAAAACATTTAAACAACCAGTTTTTTGATTTTTTTCTTTAAGCAAATGACCTTATGAGAAAACCAGCTTACCTATTCAATTATTTTTATGTTAGATTATTAAAAACATCAGTGACAAAAGCCAATACTTGTCTGAATATGAATGTGCCAGATAAAACAGCTTTTATTATTGAGTGGAACTCTCAGTAGAGTTGGGTTTGCCTATATCACTTTGTGTAACTGTTGGACATATACTGGATGCTAAATTTTAGTATCAGTAAACAAAGCATTTATGAAAATACACTAAAAAGTAATTTATTATAAAAGAAAGTAAGTTCAGGATGTATAACTTACCTTTCAAGGCAGATGGGACAGATTTTGGAGTAGTGAAAATATATTCTTGGGAGAGGGGACCTTCCCCAGCTTCATTACAAGCTTGAATACAGAATTTATAGGATGTTGACTCATTAAGTCTTTGGACTTTGTATGTATGACATGGCCCTCTGTATAGGGATACAAACCTAAAACAGAAATAACTATTAGATAAACCTGATACTACCTTGTGAAAAATGTTTTAAAATCTAGTATAAAAACACAGTTAGGGACATTATTTAGGAGTAATAAGTTCCCCCAAAAGTTTGATGCCAGGAACTCTTTGTCACTTCAAATAAATCTGTTTTTCATCAGATAAAGAAAAACAGGTTATTTGGTAAATTTCCCAATTTGACATGATTTACTGAAAGTCTGTTGCTAAATTCTGTTTCCAACTATCATAACTGTTTCTTTTCAGGCTTCTGGTTTAGCTTTGTTTCTGAATACTGTTTTTTAATGTACATTTTAAAACATGCTAAGAACATCATAATTTTCATTATGAATAATTTCTAAGTAGTCATATTGATATAATTTGTCATGTATGACATTGACTTGAGCTATGAGATTAAGTTTCTGTTTTAATCTTCCTTGTCTGTATATGGAAAAAAGAGAATTCTCAATTCTCAGGCATAATTTTAGTTGACTTGGTGATGTTTTTCTAGAGATTTACAAAGGCAGAATGACAATATATAATTTCCAATACATTATCCACTTGAACTGTTCAATGAAGTTGAATACCATATACATGACTCCTAACGTGTTACCTGTAAGTTGAACGCATCCCAGTATTTTTGATTGGATGTTTCTAAAATTTTTGGAAATCAGAGAATGAATAATGAATGTTTATTCAATGCTAACAGTCTGAAAACTGTAGTCAAGTTAAAAATAAAGAAATATTTAATGACAGGAAGAAACAGTACTTCCAAGAAGCAGTAATTGGATAAATCTTGTCTTTTCAATCTCTAATTTTTTTTTTAACGATAGGAAAAAAATAGTGGTAAAACTGCTGTTTAAAAAAGCTGAACAATGACAAAATCTGGATCAGGGAACAGCTATCCCACAGCAAGTGTATACAGTTGTGAAAATCAAAGGTAATGAAAGTAATCAAATATATTAAATTAATTTCTGAAATGTGCACATTAAACTTAAAAGTATCATAAAAGGTTTTATTTTCCACTACCAAAGGCCATGAGCCATACTCATATCCTATAACAATTCTTTAGATGCTAGCTGAATAATTAAGTTGGAAGTTCTATAATAGAATATAATAGAATTTATATTTAATAGAATCTTTATTATCGTTCAAACCAAACAGTAATTAGACCTGTTTCCAGTAAGCCTTATTGCACTAACCCAAATGCATGGTAGAAAGGGGAGGAAAATAATTTAAACAATTAATTTGCCCGGTAATAATAACATATATTAAAGATAAATGGCTATACCAAAGATTTTTACAAGGCAAATAATCTCTTTGTAGAGATTAAGGCTACAAAGACTACATAAAATTCTGCCAAGAACAAAGGCTAACATTCATCGATATATAGATTTTAGGAAATAATCATTAGTGTTTGTTCTGTGTAATGTTCATACTGGTAATACAGTATATAAAATTATTCCATATGTTATTTTAAATGTATTAAGTATTTCTGATACAGAATACTTATGTAAAAGCACCATGAATATCCCATTGTTGAATACCTGGCTAAGATACAAACAACACAAAAAAGCAAATCTTGGCCAGTATTCTGAGTATCAGTATTCTGTACTAGTGCTAGTATTCTGAGTCCATCAGATATGGAAATTGTTTCTAATACATTCAGTGAAAAGTAGAAAAGCAAAATACAAAATTCTTAAAAGATTAACAGCTGCAGAAGGTATGTGGCATTGTTTATATGGAACATAATGTGATAAATAGCCCCTAGTTGGCATTTGAATGTTACAAATATTGAGAGTTAACATTGTAACTCAGATACATGATTTAGTGCAGCAGTATATGGCACATTATATAGGAAACAGTACAACATGTACATGAAGATGTAAAAGAGGCACAGAAAAGAACCTGAATGAGACAGAGATTAGCAAAGGGACTCATAGAATCTGAGATCACACAGTGAAAAACTGAAGTGTATTCAATTAGTGTGCAGGCCCTGTGTCAGGGGTGTGGAAAAGACTGAAACATAATCTCTGCCCTCAAGGATCTCAGAGGCCTGAAACCAATCACAACCATTTACTATAAAATTGTGTTGGTTAGGCATGGTGGCTCATGCCTGCAATCTCAGCACTTTGTGAGGCTGAGGTAGAAGGACCACTTGAGCCCAGGAGTTCAAGACCAGCCTGGGCAACATGGTGAAACCCCATCTCTACAAAATACAAAAATTAGCCAGGTGTGATGGCACACACCTGTGGTCACAGCTACTTGGGAGGCTGAGGTGGGATGGCTTGAGCCCTGGAGGCAGAGGCTGCAGCGAGCAAAGATAGTGCCACTGCACTCCAGCCTGGGTGACAGAGTGACACCTTGTCTCAAAAAAAAAAAAAATTGTGTCCTGCTAGAAATAAACATTGAAGAGTTTATTTTGTATCCAAGATTAGGTGTCTTTTACTATCATGAAGACAGTAAACAGGTTAAACCACCAGAGCAGCCCACTTAATTTTTTCTCTTGGTATTCTATTCACAAATTATAAACAGGAAATCTACATTGTGTTTTCTGATATTTTTAAAACAGCACACTTTTGTATGACAATATTGACTTTATTTTTGAAAACTTACTTCATTAAAAAAATTTTTTTTTTTCGAGACAAGGTCTCACTATGTTGCCCAAGCTGGTCTTGCACTCCTGGGCTCAAGCAGTTTGCCCACCTCAGCCTCCTAAAGTGCTGGGATTACAGGTGTGATCCACCACACCTGGTCTACTTACAACAGTTATAGAAATTATATACTTAAGATCTAATAAACTATATAAAGAAGCAATTAAAGAACCTACCGTCCATTCTTATCCTCCATCTGAAGGTGGTACTGAATAGAATCGGTTGACAATGTCTTTGGAGTTCCTTCTCCCCATTTCAGCTTAAGATTTTGGTGGCTAAAGGCAACACATTCCAGACGAGGTGGATCAGGAGGGAGAGGCTTAGTTTTTAATTTTATCATATGGCTGAAAGGACCAGCTCCAAGGCTATTCAAGGCTTGAATTCGTATTCTAAGTGCCACATAAGAAAAAAAGTTTGGTTTATGATTGTTTTATATTTAAAGTGTCTCTCTGGTCTAGGCAAAAAAAAAAACAAAAACAAAAACAAAAAAAACCATAATTTTTAGAGTATACCTGTATGTTGTATCTGGCTGCAAATTGTTGATAATATAGCTTGTAACCTTTCCCACTGTTAAAGATTGCTTATCTCCAAAGTCTATGCTGTAGGCAAGGATTTCTGAACCATGATCACAAGGCTTTTCCCAGCTTACTGCAAGGCATGTAGAAGGTGAATAATGGGGATTTTCTATCTCATCATCACTTATTTCTTGAAGACAGGTCACAATGCCAGGAACTGATGGTGGAGTCACACAGGCTACTACTTCACTGAAAGGGCCTGCACCCACAAAACTCAGAGCCTGTAAATTAACAGAGCCTCCAAGTTAACAAAGTCATGACCATGAATATGCCAATGAAATATAAAACTCTAGATTGAGTAAGTGACAAGGTACTGATCATCTTTACCTGGACTCTGCAATAATAGGTAGTTGCTGGTGAAAGTCCTTTTATTTCATAATTGAGACCAGGTCCACAGTAACATATCTGCATACTTCCTTCAACTCCTCCCCACTCTAATCGATATTCAGTGACATCTGTTCCATTACTCAAAGGAATCTTTAAATTCAGAAAAGAATAAAGGTCTTAGTCTTGATGTTGATTAGATAGCTTTGGGCCAACAATGTTCTTTACCTGAGCACATGTAAAACTAGATTGCTTTTGAATTTCTTTAAAACATTTAACCACAGTCAAAATTGTTCAATTTTACATTTTTTATTCATTAAGACTATCTGAATTTAAGATTGGTCAAAAATACAACTGTTTTGAATTAGAAGTAGAAATATGACTAAGTCACTTAGAAAGAGTATTTTAAGGTAAATACACTTCAAAATAATTCTATTAAGTAATACGAAATGTTAAAACCATACAGACATGTTCACTGTTAAATTTCAAGGGAAACTGAAAATACAATTATCATTATTGATTATTACTATCCACAGTAAGTACACTAGAGATGTGTACTGGATAAATATAAGAGAAATAGTATTTACTAATTCCTATATATGTCTGTACTGAACATTAAACTTACCAGTGGCTGAAATATCTCAGTACTGGGACAAAGTCTTTCATAAAAATACAAAGCACATAATGAACAGGAGTCTAAATATTTGTAATGCAAATATACCTTACTCAAATTCTTTAAAGAGGAAAAAGAAGTCGCTGTTTCTCATGTGAATTAAACTAGGACTTACTCTGTATTAATACAGGAGGTAAAAATGAGCAGTATCTTTATTCTTTCATATGAACTATTCTAATCACTTAAGAAAGTAGACATAAGTCAATGGAAATTATAATACCTCCCAATTCACTTGTGCACAAGTTGCAGATCTGCATGTCACTTGAGGGGGCTTGCACTGATCAGGTGGCCCAGGGGCTGTTGTAACATCACATTTTTCTGAAAATGGTCCCAACTAGAAAAATAAATGTAACTAGTGTTTTTATTTTTCACCCTTAAATTCCCACTGATTGTACAGAACTGCATAAAGATTCATTAATAATTAAAGTCTTTTTCCCTATGTTTCAAGATGAATTTGGTCATAATTCTGTAAGTATTCACATAAACTAAGAAGACTTAATAATCATGAAAGTAAAGGTGTGAGAAATTAAAGTTTCATTTACCTATACTTTATTCTGCCCTTATTTCTTCAGGAACTGGTTTTTGTAAGAAGGGCAGGCATTAGGGAATTAGGTGGGTGGAATAATTCAGAAGAAATATAAGGAGTGAAGAAACTGATACTAACTAAAGGCATGGGAGACAGCAGGTGTAAATTATTATTTTTAATTTTTTAATACTTCATGAATCTTTCTTAGGCATTATATTCCATATCAAAGTTACCAACATACTGTTCTATAAATTTATTTTATACCATAATTAGATTTTTTCTGTTCCATGCTAAAAAGCTCACTCTCTCATAATTACTTTTAACATACATTACCTGGAATATAAAAAATTTTATTCAGTATTGGCAAACTCCTACCCCTGATACACAGAAGAACAATTACAGAAATTTCTAGTCATCAGTTTTTTAAAGCTCATTAGCAAACTAAAAGCCCCAATACACTGGTATTTTCACTTAACAGGGGCGCATCATTATAATCATCAGAAATAAACCCACTTGTCACTGCAGAAGTTCGGCAGTTTGAACTAGGTCAACTTCTTTTTTTTTTTTTTTTTTTTTTTTGAGACAAGGTCTGGCTCTGTTACCCAGGTTCCAGAAGTGCAGTGGTGCGATCATGGCCCACTGTAGCCTCAACTTCCCAGGCTCAAACCATCCTTCCGTCTCAGTCTCCCAAGTAGCTGGGACTACAGGTGTGCACCACCTTGCTGGGCTAATTTTTCTATTTTTTACAGAGACTGGTGAAACCCTGTAAAAAATAGAAAAAAAATTTTTTACAGGGTTTCACCATGTTGCCCAGGCTGGTCTCAGACTCCTGGGCACAAATTATCCTCTTGTCTCACAGGGAGGACCGCTTGAGCCAAAGTGCTAGGATTACAGGCATGAGCCACTGCGCCCAGCCAGCTTAGAAAACTCTAAGAAACTCATCTTCTAAGAAAATTCTATGGAAACATTCAGTTGTTAACAAAGACTTAAAATTAAAATTATTCCAAGTTATTTACATCGTTCTTAATATAGGAAAAAACATGTATTAATCACCCATAAAAATGTTTATTTTAATAAATAACAGTAGACTTACCAAACAGGAGGGATTTTAATGTGTCAAGTTTTAGGCATATTGGTAACAAACCTTAAGAAGGTGAAACCAACTATTCAATGTAACCATTAGCCCTAAAAATAACAGTATAATACTTTAAAAATACAATTTTAAAAAGTTTTTCCAAAAGAAAATAGTTCACCCCTTGACCATACTTATTGAGAGTATCAGTGACTTCGGTTAATGTTAAGTGCTTCATTTTTCCTCCAAATCTGATTGCACAGGGAATATACACCATTTTGTATCATCACAAGTCATTAATAACTCAGGCTAAGATTGTGAATGTAACTGTTTTATAACAAAGTAAAAAATCAAGGCAAACAAAATACATGGCAAACAGAAACAAATGTAGATGTTTCCTTTTGTTTACAGCATTGATTTTAGCTAGACTTTAAATGAAGGTCATCAACTCTCCTGAAATAATCTCAACCTCTGGCCATAAATCCACAGTATAAATATGGTGAATAACATTAAACTATATACTAATCAGTTATAACAAATAATACTGCTCTTGAAGACCAATCTTATGAAAAAAGTATCACTGAATATGGTGAGAAAATACAGACAAATCTGCACAATCTAACATCTATAAAGGGTAAAATCAAAACTCCAACTTCCTTACAGAAACTGTTTCATCTACAAAATTATAAATGTTAAGGAATCTTGCATTTTATAAACACAAGATAGGTTCAATTTAATTATATCAACTTTAAAATTTATATTAATAATAACATGTAAAAAAATTACCATAATACTTTATATAATTTAAAGCTATACACTAATCTATAAATCTCAGAAAAAGGAAAAGAAAAAAAGAAACCTTTTATACTATCACATGTATAAAACAAGGTGGACTGTGATTTCATTTAAGGTAATAATGGGCTATTCACAAATCACCACTTCAAATATTCGCACTGCTCAACACTACTGGTTTCTATCATATTCACATTTTTCTTTAAAATCAAATGTTTAAAGTCTTCAGTGTAGTAAATTCTTTATTCACATTTCCATTATATTTAATGGACTGATAGTAACTATATCCTGTTACAAGCAATGGCAAAAACAAAAAAACAAACAAACCTCTAGTTACAGAAGAAACTACTAGAGAATATGCTTTAATCTCACATAAATAACACCCAAAAATCCTAGATGGCAAATTTACAAAGCAGAGCAAATGGTGATATAATGTACCTGCTTTGTTAAAAGTAATCTTGAGATCATCTTGAAAATAAATATTTCACATAAAAATCAGTGAACTATGGAAGACAGTTTTATTAGTAGTTCAAGTTATTAATTTAAAACAATAAATTTGAAAACCTAATCAATTAGTTGAAAATTGAAATTCCAAATATGTTACTATTATTTTTTGAGAAAGAGCCTGTTGCCCAGGCTGGAGTTCAGTGGCACAATCTCAGCTCACTGCAACCTCCACCTCCCGGGTTCAAGTGATTCTTGTGCCTCAGCCTCCTGAGTAGGTGGGACTACAGGGTTAGGCACCACCAAACGCAGCTAATTTTTGTATTTTTAGTAGAGATAGAGTTTCGCCATTTTGGCCGGGCTTGTCTTGAACTCCTGGCCTGAGGTGATCTGCCAGCTTCGGCTTCCCAAAGTGTTGGGATTACAGGCGTGAGCTACTATGCCTGGCCATTATTCCAAATATAAATGTGTCACTTAATAGGTTATTAATTATTATTTTTTGAGACGGAGTCTCATTGTGCCGCCCAAGCTGGATGCAGTGGCATGATCTCAGCTCACTGTAACCTCTGCCTCTCAGGTTCGAGAGATTTTCCTGCCTCAGCCTCCAGAGCAGCTGGGATTACAGGCATATGCCACCATGCCCAGCTAATTTTTGTATTTTTAGTAGAGACGGGGTTTAACTGTGTTGGCCAGGCTGGTCTCAAACTCCTAACCTCAAGTGACCCACCTGCCTCAGCCTCCCAAAGTGCCGGGATTACAGGTGTGAGCCACCATGTCTGGCCAATATGTCATTTAATAGTTTAGACTTACAGACTGCCAGTGGCAGCAAATGATTTACAATCATAAGTAATACAAAAGGCTAGGTGCAGAGGCTCATGCCTGTAATCCCACCACTTTGGGAAGCCAAGGTGGGGGAATCACTTGAGCTCAAGACTTTAAGAGCAACCTGGGAAACATAAGGGGACCTTGTCTCTACAAAAAAGTAAAAAACAAGCCTGGTATGGTGGTGGTGCACCTATAGTCCCTGCTTCTCAGGAGGCTGAGGCAGGAGGATCACTTAAGTCTGGGAGGTTGAGGTTGCAGTGAGCTATGATCATACCACTGCATTCCAGCCTGGGTGACAGAGACCCTGTCTCAAAAAAAAAAAAAATCTGTCTATCTGTTTATATACACACATACACACAAAGGTATCTACAAATAAAAGAGTACTGTTATACATGTTATAAGGTGACCTAGTAAAACATGTCAGTCACACAGATAATTCAGTTTAATTCATGGAGAGCATGGAAAGGGCAACTAGATGATAGACATTTGAGGTTTAGCGTAACTATTTATAATAACTAAAGGATTCTGTTCCTCAAGTCCTTTAGGGATTAAAAAAAGTTTTTCATGACGTATGCCATTTTTTTGGCCCCTTTTTTTGAGCAAGGTTAATTCATGTCAACAACAAAATAGTGACAAAGTTTCACCATTCTAGCATGCTGAATGGCTTTTATTTAAAATAAAACTGCAAATAATGTATTTACAGTACATTATTTATCAGTACTGCTCCCTGAGAGGCATAATTTTTTTTTCTTTTGAAAAGGAATCTCACTCTGTCACCCAGGCTGGAGTGCAGTGGCATGATCTCGGCTTACTGCAACCTCCACCTCCCAGGTTCAAGCGATTCTCCTGCCTCAGCCTCCCAAGTTGCTGGAATTACAGGCGCCCACCACCACACTCAGCTAATTTTTGTATTTTTAGTAGAGACAGGGTTTCATCATGTTAGCCAGGCTAGTCTCAAATTCCTGACCTTAGGTGATCTGCCTGCCTTGGCCTCCCAAAGTGCTGGGATTACAGGCATGAACTACTGCTTTTTTATCTTAAAATCTGGAATAGCTTTAGAAAGGTCTAAAATGTACATTTTCTGGAAATATGGAAAGCAAATATTTATTTAAGGTGATTTTGACAAATTATCAGAAACCTGAAAATATAAATTAAGACATAAGTGTTAAAGATGAGATCTAGTGTGTTGCAGCCTTGTGAGGCTGACAAGATGGCTTCTTACAGAAAGGAATGACTTGTGTAAGAGCTGCCAAAGTATATAAATTTGACATACAAGAAATTTAGGCTGGGCATAGTGGCTAATGCCTATAATCCCACCGCTTTGGGAGGCCAAGGTGGATGGATCTCTTCAGCCCAGGAGTTTTAGACCAACATGGGCAACATGATAAAACCCCCTTTCTACTAAAAATATGAAAAAATTGGCCAGGTGTGGTGGTGTACACCTGTGGTCCCAGCTACTTGGGAGGCTGAGGTGGGAGGGTCACCTGAACCTAGGAGGCGGAGGTTGCAGGGAGCCAAGATCACATCACTGCACTCCACCCTAGGCGACAGGGTGAGACCCTGCTTCAAAAAGACAAACAGAAATAAATTTAAAAATAAGTTTACAGATGTAAATATAAAACTGTTGGACAAGATATGAAATATAGTATAGTTCACTAAAACAAGGGTAAATGAGAACTGTCAGTTTAATTTTGCAAAATTTTAATTATAGAATAATTAAAAGAAACTGATTAGCTGAGGTAGGAAATTACTGCTTTGTCCTTAGGGAACCTGCTTTACTGCAGCTGAGTGAAAAGAGCTTTGGCTCTGGAGTCGGACAAACTCAGGTTTGTAGCTTCCCTCTATCAATTATTAGTTTTGTGTGACTGTGGGCAAAATATTTAGCTTTCCTGAGTCCTAGTTTCCTTAGTTGTGAAATGGAGATATTAACTACTTTGTCCATTTTTTGGAGTTATATATTAAATACATAAATAATATCTCAATACATTCAAAACCAGAATAGTTTAAAGCATACTTTTTTTTTCACTTGGGCAAAAAATGAATCATAATTAGTTGCCAACTGAAAGTAAATGCTACTTTAGCCTCAAAAACTTCAATCAGCCTCAGAAAACTTCAGTACTTATGATCTTACTTCTACTCTTAAATTGAATAAGTAAACTCTATTAACACTGCCTAAAAGGTAAACTCTAGCCCAGCTGAAGTCCAAAGTGTCACTAACTGTAAGTGGGACCTAAAAATACTGAGATTTCATAACAGTTAAGTTACAGAATATACTGACTTTTCTTGTACTTATCAATGTAGGCTTATTAAAAATTATAAAATCTGGAATCACTATGTTGAAAGCTAAATGGCCAAATAATGGATATGATGATATATGTTAAAATGAAACATATATCACCACTGTGATTATAATTCTACCAGCACAGTCTTCTTACCCCCATTTTGTTAGCTGCACGCAGTCTGAAACTGTATGTTTTTCCAGGAAGAAGGCCGCTGACTGTACATTCTACTTCAGAACCTTGGTAAACTTCTCTAGGTTCATCTTTTTCTATAGGAGACATTTCCACACTGTAACAGGAAATGGGTGATCCACCATCAACCAGAGGGGGTCCTAAAGGTGGAAAGATTTATGCACTTTAACAAGGCAAATACTTTTCATTCTAACTTAATTATAATTTATTACCAAAATGGAAATTACCCCATCGCAACTGTATTTCTTTTGCTTTGGGTCTACCCTGTAATCTGGGAGGGAGGCATGGGCCAGGAGGCACAGCTGGAGTCTGCACAAGTAAAGATTCAGAGACCTGCCAAAACAAAAGCAAAAAGAAAACAAAAGTGCCCCAAAACCAAATAATCAGATTGCTTGTGGTAAAGAAAAATAACATAAACACAAATATTGCACTGATAATTTGAAACTGTACTTGATTATCAACTAAAAAGGAATAAAGTTGTGGGAAAAAATCAAAATCCAATTAAATAAAAACTCAAAATTTTCATAGACAAAGAAAGACAGGTACTGTGCCACTACTATATACAAAGCAAGTTACTGAAAAAGAACTTCGATGGACCCTTCCTTTCCTTTTCTTTCCATAACTAAAGTAAAAAACAACTTCCAACACAACTTAATGGGCAATATTTTTGATCTTCTCCAAAGGGATCCATAAATTTCTTCTAAGGAGGGATGTTTTAATATACTGTATATGCTGTTTGTCTTGTTGTCAGGAGGTTTAGAATATTTTGGCTACTTTACTACTGTAGACTGTATTTTTAACCTAAATACTGATTTATTTATTTATTTTTAGAGATGAGGTCTTGGTATGTTGCCCAAACTGGAATGCAGAGGCTATTCACAGGTATGATTACAGCCCCAAATTCTTGGGCTCAAGCAGTCCTTCCAATTCCAGAGTAGCTGAGACTATTCACATTCATCACTGAACCAGGCTTAACTTATATACTTAAAAAATTATCTTTCCTTCATCCTTTCCACCTAAAAATAATTCTAAAATCAGGTAAGATTTTCCAGGCATTTGGCATCTTTCTAGGTATTTGGTATTGCTTTTAGTTTCTATGCTATATTTATATTTTAAAAAACCTTTATTTTATTTTCAAAGACACTCTGCTTAAAACAATGCCACAAACTCAGTGCCATATTCCCTACTTGCAACATATTACATTCTTTTGAAATACAAAATACTTGATCATCTTTTTATCAGAAAGCTATCCTATACAAAAATGCTGTAAAATGCTGTAGTAGAACAGGATTGTGTGCGTGTGTATGTGTGGCTGTTTTTCTTAAATCCAGGGAGATTTTCTGACTGGATAAAATGAAGCAATTGGAGCACAAGTCAGTTGGGCAGGACTCACACTCAGTTTCACATTACTTGTATTTTCAACAAAATGCATATATTTCATTTTTAAAAAAGAATACTTTCATTGCATTAAATTCCATTTTGAAAAAGAATAGCAATTATGAATGATCCAAGAAAGCATTCTTGGTTTAATTCATTAAAAAAAAATCACTTGGTCAGGTGTGGTGGCTCACGCCTGTAATCCCAGCACTTTGGGAGGCCAAGACGGGAGGATCACAAGGTCAGGAGTTGGAGACCAGCCTGGCCAATATGCTGAAACCCTGTCTCTACCAAAAATACAAAAATTAGCCGGGTAGTAGTCAGCTAATTAGTAGTCCCAGTTGGCTAATTAGTAGTCGGCTAATTAGTAGTCCCAGCTACTTGAGAGGCTGAGGCAGAGAACTGCTTGAACCTGGGAGGCGGAGGTTGCAGTGAGCCAAGACTGTGTAACAACACAATCCACCCTTGGTAACACAGTGAGCCACCTAAACAAAAAAAAAAAAAAAAAAAAAAAAAAAAATCACTGTTATTAATAAACATACATCCCTAGAACATTATGTCTTTATATCAATGGTACACTTAAAGTTCATTTTGATTACTGAGTCTAATAAAATAATGGCCAACTTTTTTGAAATAAGTAAATATTAGAAACTAGACTTAAATAGTAAATGCTATTTCATGATTTGTCCTCACATACATAATTTATGGAGCAGTATATCAGCCTATAATTATTTCTATTTCTGCTTAGTATGATTATCGAGCATCATTCCCGTTTATCTTTATAAAATTTTCTCCAATGTTTTCATGTATTTGTTTTTCCAAAGCTGAATACCAACCAGCCAGTAGATATATACTGAATACTTACTGTGAGCTAAGTAGTGTATTAGAATATTCTGGTCACTACAAAATTAACCACCCAGGTTATAGAAGTTACTTTTCTTCATTTGTGGATATGTTTCAATATTTGAAGTAGCATCTGGTGATCCTAGTCCATTTGGCCAAACTTAACAACAAAAAAAAAGAATCTACATATAAGCATTACCGCACTCTGTCCTCCATCACTGATGCAGTAAACTCGTAAACGATAGAAAGAGCCTGGATTTAGTCGATCACAAAGATGTTCCCTGGTAGCACCACTGTATATCATATCCCATTTGTTTCCTGTAAGGTGAGGAATTGTGTTCAATCAGATACTAGGTAATGTTTAACGTTTTGGTATCATGGACACATCACGTATCCTAGTTTCACAAAGTAAGTATTTATGTAATTTGTCAGCAACAATTTAGGCTTCTTTCAGTTTCCTGGAAATTATCTAATTTTCTTTATGTGTGCAGCTTCCTAGACAAGTCTGCATGGCTTTGTGGAAGTGAAATATCTCTATAATTCTGCACAGACTTTGGCCTAGATTGATAATTTACTTTTAATTAAGCATTTTAAATGTGTTTACTGGTCCAGTAATAACATTATAGCACACAAAGAGTACAAAAAACCAGTATCACAGGAAGTCCAGTCCAAATTAAAAGACATCCTTTTTTTTTTTTTTTTTTTTTTTTTGCAGGAAATAGGTCATTTCATAGAAATAAAAACTGCTAAACGTGTGATTCAAGAATAAAGTTCACTAGTCATAAAACCTACTACTAAAACTAGTATGATGTGAGCTAAATTTTGGAAGTTAATCTTTCTCTAACATATCTGTATATAAATCTAACTGAATAAATTAACCTTCAGAAGACTTCATGGTATCTAATGACTTGGTCTAGGTGTACAGAGGCTGAGGAATGTAAACAAATGAGAACAAAAAGAACATGTAAATGCAATGATATAGGTGTACAGCACTCTTACATTTGATTCACTGTATTTCTGGAAATTACAATTTAAAGTGGGTCATAAAAGGCAAAATCCTAACTGCTACAAACAAAGAAAAAAGAAACAGGACAGCCCAAAGTGAAGTAAACATCTTTTTACGGTGCCTTATGAAAAGCAAGAAGAAAGAGAAGATACAACATAAAATATAAAGCCATAAAAAATAGGAGACCGGCTGGAATAAATCTATCAGTGTTTAATATCCATTCATACCGTTAGAACCTTCTGCCATCTCCACTACATATTTATTGATGGCTGCTCCGCCATTGTCTTTTGGTGGATCTATCCGAAGAAGCAAAGTGGTTTTAGGCAAGGTATATAACAACATCAAAATGATTTAAAAATCCTAATAAACAGAGTACCAAACTAGGACTGCTTTTTTTTTTCTTTAAAGAATCACCTGCAATAACTTAATACCAGTACCCAATTACTCCATGCTGTTGTCATCTGCTTTTCACTTAATTTACCATATTTTTCCATATTTAAAATATGGCTCTCTATAACAATTTTTAATGGGTGCACGATATTCCATCTACTTTATTTATTTTTATTTTTTTGAGATGGAGACTTGCTCTGTTGCCTGGGCTCGATGGAATGCAATGGTGTGATCTCGACTCACTGCAACCTCTGCCTCCTGGTTTCAAGTGATTCTCCTGCCTCAGCCTCCCAAGTAGCTGGGATTACAGGTAAGTACCACCACACCCAGGTAATTTTTGTATTTTTAGTAGAGATGGGGTTTCATCATGTTGCCCAGGCTGGTCTCGAACTCCTGACCTCAGATGATCTGCCTGCCTTGGCCTCCCAAAGTGTTGGGATTACAGGTGTGGACCACCATGCTGGGCCTCCATTTACTTTAGATGTTAAGGTTGTTTGAAATTTTTGAACATTAGAAATATCACTGAAGTATTTTTATTGGTCTGAATTTTTCAGGCAAGGATCAAGTTTATAGGATCTTTGTTTTTCCATTACGTATGTATGCAGGTGCATGATAAATGTTTATTTTAAATGAATGGTTTTCATTTCTCAAGAGAGCCAGATGACCCAGGTGACTTTAGCTGCAAGTTCAGTAATCTTCATTTCACACAGTGCTACTGCTGCTCATAATCTTAGAGTGGATCACAAGTTCCTCTGTATGAGTATAAGGTTTTCCACAAAAAAAAGATCTCTAATGAATGATGCTCCCATTTTTTTTGGACTGGCTTGAGATAACAAATTTACTCAAATATCTTAAAAATTATCTTCATATTCAAATTAATCAAAAACAAAAGTAATCATGTATAAATATGCATAATATCTTACCCCAAGTTATTTTAAAACTGTGTGAATGTATCTTTCCTTTCACTGAAGGCTTTGCCGGTGTGCCTGGTTTATCAGGGCAAGTAGTAAATTCTACTACTTCACTTGGATTACTTTTACCTTCTGAGTTGTAAGCAGTAACCTGTGATGAGAGCACAAAGACATAAAATAATACATTTGAAACCTAATAATACTGGCTTAATGAACAAAGTGATAGGAACAAACAGCTTCAATCAAATGATAAAATAAATTTTTAGCTTGGAATAGCTTGTTCTTTGAGAATTGCTTGTCTTCAATAGAGACTTGGTATATATGAAGAGTATCCAACTGTACTTCCCCTTTTAGAATCAGTCCTGGGAATATAAGTGTAAAACCTAACATTTTGATACTAAATAGGGATCAAACGAACAAGCTATAATCTGGTGATTCTTGATGGGCTTTAGGCTTGCTTTGTTTATTCTTTTAATATTCTATGTGAGTTTAGAAAGATGTCCATACATTCTTTGAATCTCCTTTTTTCAAAAGGTGAAGTCTATTCCCCCTTCCCTTGTGTGTTATACTAATGACTCACCCTAACAAATAGAATATAGCAGAAATGATGGTGTGTGTAACTTCCCTATGCAAAAACTCATGTGGTGAGGAACTGAGGGTTCCTGGTGACAACTGTGTGAGTGAATTTGAAAGCAGACTCCAGTCCCAGTAGAGCCTTGAGATGATTGCAACCCCAGTTGACATCTTGATTGCAACCTCATAGAGACCCTGCATCAGAATTACCCAGTTAAGCTGGTTCTCAATTGCTGACCCACAGAAACTATAAGTTTGTTTTTTCAAGCTGCTAAATTTTGGGATAATTTGTTATAAAGTAATAGAGAAATATAATTCCAATCTAGGTATTATTCTATTATAGAAATTTATACCTATATTTTTACCTTGTCTCCTCTATTGAACTTAAAGATCTTCAAGTCCAGTATCGAATCATAATTTTTTCCTCTCTAAACCTGCCCCTCTTTTCCTCTCCCCACTGTAAAAAGCTCTACCATCTACCTAGCTCAAGCCAAAAGGAGACATCCTTGATTATTCTCTAAACTGCCACATCAAATCTCTTACTATATCCCATTAACTCTACCTCCACTTCACTGTTCTTTACAACTATGTCCACCTTAGTGAAAGCTTTCTTTTTCCTATCTTTTCTGGGTGACTGTAATTATACCACTAACTAGTTTCCAGGTATACATTCCTGCCCTTGACCCCACCTACTTTCTACACCGCAGCCAGAGGGACTTTATTACTGCTCAGCTCAGAACCCTCTAATGGCTTCCCAGCTTACTCAAAATCTAAATTCCATACCATGCTTACAAGGCCCTATGTGATTTAATCCTTAACTATCTCTTGAAACTCCACTGTAGGGTCTTTGTGCTAGCAGTTATTTCCTACGCTTGGAATGTTTTTCTGATTTTGACATGCTATCTCCTTGTTACTCAGATCTGTTTAAATGCTATTTCCAAGAAAATTTCCTTAACTACCCAGTCATTCTCTCTTACCCATTCTGTTTTAATTAACCTGCACTGCACTTACCACAGTCTATTTGTTCGGTTATTGTCCATTCCCCTCATCAGAATATCAGCTGTTTTAATCACTGCTGTAGTCTTAGTGTTTAGAACAGTGCTTAGCAGAGAGTAGATGCTCAACAATTATCGGCTGACAGAATGACTCATAGATGGGGACTATGATGTGATGTAACACCATAAACAAGGATTTGAGTAAATCTACTACCCCCAAAAAACTCATACAGCTCATTAGAACTCAGTAAAATTTAGCCCAATTGTTCAATTTTGCTCAGGCTTCCTCAGTCCTCTCACACAGTCATACGAATTTTCAAGATATGTTTTTTACTCTGCTGCTTTACAAATGAGACTACAAATTGGTTTAAAACACTTCTTAATGCTGTGCACAGAATCTACTTAAACGTTTTAACCAGAAGAGTAGTCTCCCTAAAAACTATGAAGATTCACTTAATTATGTTTTTAAGGCTCTGTATTTCAACATTGTCTACTGTAAAGCCCCTTCCAGTCATAAAGGTAATCTCTCCCCACCCAAATTTTACAAATAATCACAATGTTCATTTAGTGCATATCACATAAGGAGCACTGTGCTAGGAACCTTAGGTGTAAGCAGTCATTACCTTCAAGGAGTTAGAATCTTCATGCAGAAGATAAGCAATATGCATATCAAAAGAATTGGGCAGGAGAAGAAAGATTACTAAGGCCTAAAATGGTTCAGGAAGGCTTTGAAAAGGGAAATGGAAGTGTTGTGTAGTCTTCCCCGGCAACAGCAATGAAAAGGGAGGCTTGAGTAAGAGAAAAAACAAAGTCTTGCACATAAGAGCAGGAGTGAATAGTAAACAGTGAGCTCTGCTCAGGGAGAGATGAGTAGTTAATCTGGTGAGGTAACTGGTTCAAGTATGGACTGGAAGGTAGTACATTTTAAAAACTGAAAGGAAATATAAAGAACCTTTTATCAACTAAGGAAATTGTTTCTAAGAGGGAAAGCTGTTTTTCATAAAGATTAATCTAAGTATAGAAGAGAACTTGGATTGGAAGGTGAAAAAAGAGCCTGAAAGCAGTTATATACAGAACATGTTTGGAGATTTAGTACTCTTCAAGACAGAAATGGCAGCTAACATAAGGCAAAAAGATGGTATATCCAAGCTAAAGAGGGATACACCAAGAAGCACACTTAGGGCAGAAAAGATAGATCATAAAATGACACCAGACAAGATGAGAGGAAGAAAACATGACTACATACTATGTACTGTAATAGATGCTGACATAAGTGAATTTCAAAGATGGAACATAAAAGTAGTTGATGGAGCCAGATACAAGCTGTTTTGGTTTCTCTTTACCTATCAAAAGACCTCAAAAACAAGGAATAAGCTAAAAGTGAAAGTATCTAAAGGTTCTTGGCTCAAGATGCTCAGAACTTGACCTAGACTTGCTATATCCAAAGTGGAGATTGGAAAGAAAAAAAGAAAAAAGGAAAAAAAAAATCCCAGAAGGTTTGCTACTTGAAACACTTTTTTTGTTTTCTAGTGGCCTAGGGTTATAGGACTGACAACTAGGCTCTGACACCTTTGATCCTTTAAAAAAAAATTTAGACACCAGGTCCTAGCCCAGCCTTCAGTGAACCATTTGATGACATTAGAATTGCTTATCACTATTTTTTTTTGAGATGGAGTCTTGCTCTGTTGCCCCAGGTTAGACTGCAGTGGTGTGATCTCGGCTCACTGCAACCTCCACTTCCTGGGTTTCAGTGATTCTCCTGCCTCATCGTCCTGAGTAGCTGGGATTAACAGGCGCCTGCCACCGCGCCCGGCTAATTTTTGTATTTTTAGTAGAGACGGAGTTTCACTATGTTCACCAGGCTGGTCTTGAACTCTTGACCTCATGATCCGCCCGCCCCAGCCTCCCAAAGTGCTGGGATTACAGGTGTGAGCCACTGCGTCTGACCTATCACTCTTAATTTTAAAGAATTCTGACTGCTTTGCTATGCATTAAAATTTTATCTTTGGCTGGGCATGGTGGCTGGGCATGCTTGCAATCCCAGTACTTTGGGAGGCTGAGATGAAAGGATTGAGTCCAGGAATTCAAGACCATCCTGGGCAACATAGAAGACCTTATTTCCATTAAAAAAAAAAAAAAAAAACAAAGCCAGGTGTAGTGGCACGTGCCTGTAGTCTCAGATACTCAGGAGGCTGAGGTGGGAAGATCCCTTGAGCCCAGAAGTTTGAGGCTGAAATGAACTATGATTGTGCCAATGCACTCCAGCCTGGGCGGTGGTGTGAGTCCCTGTCTCAAAATAAATAAATAAATAAATTTATTTTCATTCTTCTTTATCATCTAATTTTTTTTCACTGTTCTAATTTTGTTTTAGTTATTTTGATTATCCTAGAATTGTCCTCAGTGTATACCCTAGTATTTGGTAAACTTGGTCATATTAGTAGTTCATTTTATGTTAATATTCTTATTGTTTCTTCAGAGTAATATGCTACTTAGTCATTACTTCATGTTAATATTCTTATTGTTTCTTCAGAATAATAATATGCTACTTAGTCATTACTTCCTGGATTATATTTTAAATATTTTTAAAATATTTTTTTAATAGTTTTTCTCAAAGTGTTAGATTAAGATTTTATTTTGATATGATTGTTTTAAAGAGTCTGTAGTATCTAGCTAGAAAAGACAGAGCAAGACATAACAATAGGATTTAATGATTCAAAATGCCCTCAGCTGGGTTCCCAGCACATGGCATATTTAAAACAAGTGTCTGAGCTCCTAGAACTTCACACAGGCATCATTTTCTATTTCCCGTTTTTTTCCCCTCTTCTAGATCAGTTGTTTCCAAATTTCGGCAAGCATCAGAATTACTTTGAAGTATACCACAACAGATTGCTAGGCCTCAGCCCCCCAAGTTTCTGATTTAGTAGATGGGGGTAGGTAGGGGCAGGGCCAGATAATTTATATTTCTAACAAGTTCTCAGGTGTTAGTGACAAAATGGCCTGCTGACCACTTTGAGAACTACTGTTCTACATCTTAATAAGCCAGAATATAGCCCCTTTCCTATTATCTAGTGATGTGTAAAGAGGTAGCTTTTAGACATATTGTTTTCCCATTCCCAACCTTATTATTGGGGAGCATTTTGTGCAACAGCCTACTGTCTCCTTGGAGATTCTGACTGTATATTTCTCCCTCCCCTGAAATTTGAAAGTGACTACCATAGTGAAACACAGTTTAATTAATTAGTTAATATTATTAAGAGATGGGGTCTTGCTCTGCATCCTAGGCTGGAGTGCAGTGGCATGATCATAGCTCACTACAGCCTTGAACTCCTGGGCTCAAGTGGTCCTCCTGCCTCAGCCTCCCAAAGTGTTGGGATTATTACAAGTGTGAGCTACCATGGCTGGATGCTTTTTTTTTTTTTTTGAGAAGGAGTCTCGCTCTATTGCCCAGTCTGGTGTGCAGTGGCATAATCTTGGCTCACTGCAACCTCTGCCTCCCAGGTTCAAGCATTTCTTGTGCCTGAGCCTCCAGAGTAGTTGAGATTATAGGCATGAGCCACCATGCCTGGCCTAAATAGAAATTTGACTTGTATACAGTAGAACGCTAAGGAATTTAACACATATATATACTTGTGTGCATTTCAGCCCCTATATTACCATGGTGTTATATGGTGGTAGAATTCTAGGATTTTCATAAACTTAAATTATGAAGACATTAACAACTTCCTCTTTAGAGGACCTGTTGGAATGCTTCATTAAAGAAGCAAAAATACAATCCAATATCATCACAAAACTGGGATGGATCTGCTTGTTTCTCAGGTATTTTATAAAACTTGTAAATATGAAAACCATATTTAGAAATTAAAATGACCTAGCATTATTATAAGTTTTTAAAATGAAGCTAATAGCATAAAATAAAGCATAACAATTAGTATGTACTGTATAATCAAATTTCCCGTTGTTAAAGATTTAAGGTTCTCAAGGAGTAATAAAATCTATCTTTGCTTTTTAATAGTGAAAACAATTTACAGTGGCTCTTATCATTAATTTGAAATGATTTGATAAAATAAACACTGGCAGGAAAATTTAAATGTTGAATTTATCAACCAATGAGCATCCTGTTATATTCTTGGGAAAACTGTGCAAATACAGTCTGGCTTATATTAACTGATATATTAACTAATTCAAGCACTGTCTGCCAAGAAATAGCAATGTATATAATGACCAACTCAAAGAGCAAAAATACATCCTAGAATACTACTATACTAGGAAAAGTAAGAATTTCAGGAGTCTTCACGCTAGAACAATCTTCAAAGCTTGCCTCAAGTGAGCAAGAATGACGTGTTGTCTCCCCATCCTCCCCCTGAAATAATTCCGTCCAAAGGCCAATAGGCGAGCTGAGTAAGGCAAGCCTTTGTGCTAGGGACAGGGATGTGTCAGGTGGAGGCAGCAACATGTACCCAGTAGGAACTCAAGCACCCTAATCCTCAATAGGACTTTAGGAAAGAGCAGGGGGGATGAGGGAGGGGTTTGACCCAATAAGTAAATATACTGAACTGGGTCAAAGTTTCTCACTGATGATGAAGGAAGTTAGGGGGAAAACTAAAATTAACCTGTGGCATTGTATTAGAATGGAAGGTATCTGGTGTGAGCTCATGATTTAAAAAAAAAATACAGAGATACAGAAACACAGATACGTACCTGTGTTGTAAATGTATATATATGTATGTATATACATATCTATATAAATATTTATATATAAACTAAACATATACACACATATAGTTCCTAGCTCTGTCCATTGGGAGGGTGTCCAGAAGTAGTAAAAATCTCTATAACAATTAAGCATACTTAGTATCTAGATCTTGATTTCTAAATATCACTATATCCATTAAAAGGATCCTGGTGCTTTGAGAAATGGCCAATTCCAGAGTTGAAGAATGTAAAGTTTAAGATGAGACTAGAATATCTTGTGCCAGAAAGGAAGGGCTCAAAGAATGATGAGAGATATGTCAAAAGGATTCAGAAGCCAGCTTGTAGGGGAGACCAAATCTGGGACAATTTAAGCCTCACAATAATCAAAGTAACAAAATATAAACAATTGAACAGACTTCCATGAGTACCTACTGATATAAATGGGAAGAAGAGAAAGTCCTTCTTTCCTTATAGTATAATGCCAACTTACGAATGTAGAAAAAATGATAAAATTTTAAAAATCACCACTTGGCACCATCAATCATAGTAATAATTGATTTAGGCAAGAATCATTAACGGGTGTTAAAACTATGGATGAAGGTTTGATGAGGAACAAGATGCTCATAGAGTACATAGTATTTACAAAATATTAATTACAAAGAAAAAAGAATAACTTTACAGTTACTATAAATATGAGAAGAATATGGTAGATACAGGCTTTATCAAGTGACTACCAGTAATAAGACAAATTGAAATTATACACCACTTGATATGATACATTGAGAAAAATGCATTACTGTCTGTGATATCCCTGCCAACAAAGCATATACTTAGTATGTTCTAACATTCATATTTTAAAGGAAGTTTGTTCACATTATGCAAATAAAAGTCATATAAATTAGTTTTCATTTTAAATATATAAAGTTTGAGAAGTATAGCTATATAATAGAAAGTAAAACAAAAAAGCTCATTAGAAAAGGTCAATGTTATTTAAGATCTAAATCCAAAGGAGTGAAGTATATACTTGGCTTTAAAATAGTAAGAATAGAGGCTAGAGGCTGGGTGCAGTGGCACATGTCTGTAATCCCAGAACTCTGGGAGGCAGGAAGATTGTTTGAGACCAGCCTGGGCAACATGGTAAAACCTCGTCTCTATAGAATAAGTTAGCCAGGTGTGGTGGCACACACCTGTGGTCCCAGCTGCTTTGGAAGCTGAGGCAGGAAGATGACTTGAGCCCAGGAGGTCATGGCTGCAGTGAGTTGTGATCATGCCATTGCAGCAGCCTGGGTGACAGAGTAAGACCCTGTCTCAAAAAAAACAAACCAACAAGTAACAAACAGAAAACAAAAAACCCAACCACACCAGTAAGAACAGGAACAAGGAACAAATCTTTTAAGGGTTTTCAAAGCTTACCTTGAATTTATACTTAGTACTACGTCTGAGATTTTTCACTGTGTAAGCAAGATCTTCTCCATCATATTTAGGTTTAAAACCATATCCCTGGAAAAGGAAAACAAAGTCTTCATTTGATGTCTAACAATAGAAATATGGGCCATAATGAATATGTGAAAAGACCCAGGTTTCTCCTCGTCTTCTACTATGTGCAATAAGACTAATGCTCTGTTGAATGGAATCCTCACCTTGACACTTCTGTATTCAGTGGGTAGACCTGGAAATGCTTACTGAACGTTTGGTAGAAGACGAAGCAGACCACTTAATCTCAGTAAATATAGTAGCTAAGAGAAGATCTTTGTGTTGAGGGAACAGATGTCAGAGTTGGGGCCGATGGTAACTTTATCATCAATAAGCTATCCCAAGAACAGGGATTTCCCAGAAATATGGTGCAAGAGCTGAACAGAACTGTAAGTAGTTAACATATTTAACTTGCCCTAAACACATAGTTGTTTAAGTAAATAAGTTAAGGGTTAGTTGTGCTGGCAGGTGAGGATGTGTCACTTAGGTTTGGGATTGCTATTTCTAGCACCAGTGATAATGCTTTACAAACTTCCAGAATGTAATCATTTTTTAAATTAAAAAAACTGAGATACAATTCATATAATGTAAAATTCACCATTTCAAAGTATAAAAGCTAATGGCTTATAGTATATACACAAAGTTGTGCAATCCTCACCTAATTTCTAATTTCAGAAAAAGCCTGTCCTTTTTTGGGTAGCAGTCATATCCCACCTCTTTCTATCTACTAACATACTTCCTGTCTCTATGGATTTGTCTATATCCACATAAATGGAATCATATAATACGTTGTCTTTTATAACTGGGTTCTTTATTTAGCATAATGTTTTCAAGGTTGACTCATGTTGTGGCATATATTGGTACTCTTTTTATGGCTGAAAAATATTCCATTGTATGGATACACCACATTTTGTTTTTCCATCTATCTGCTGATGGACATTTGGGTTGTTTCCACTTTTTGACTATTATGATTAAGGCTATGCATATTTGTGTACCATTTTTGTACGAACATGTGCTTTCAATTCTCTTAGGTATATACTTAGGGGGTGAACCGATGCTATTTTTGACCCTATTCCTTCAAAGTAGCATTGAAAATCTCTGAACTATATATAGCTCTAATAATAGAATACACCTTAACTCCTAGTCAGCTAGGCTCTAGCAAATAGGATGTGAGTGATGGGTAACTAGATTCAGGCTGCACTACATAGGAGACTTTTTAAAAAAATCTTCTGTGACACTTTGGGAAGCAGTGTGTAAATACAGTTGGAGAAAGGCAGACACAATATTTTCTCATCTTCTAAAGCTTCTTAGTCAAGAAGGCTGTGGTGATCTTCCCCTCTCCCTAGTTCTCCTAAAACAGATTTAGTTAAAGTGTAGCCTATGCGTTTCCAAAGCACAGACAGACATACACTTACACACACACAAACAAAACAAAACCCCTTTCACATCAAAACAAAAGACTGAGTTTTCAGGCTGGGCACAGTGGCTTATGTTTGTAATCTCAGCACTTTGGGAGGCTGAGGTGGGAGGACCACTTGAGCCCAGGAGTTCGAGACCAGCCTAGGCAACATAGCCAAACTCTGTCTCTACAAAAAATAAAATTAGCCAGGCATGGTGGCACGTGCCTGTAGTACCAGCTACTTGGGAGGCTGAGGTGAAAGGACTGCCTGAGCCCAGGAGTTCAAGGCTGAATTGAACCAAGATTGTGCCACTGCACTCCAGCCTGGGCTATAGAGCAAGACCCTGTCTCCAAAAAAAAAAAAAAGACTGCATTCTCCATCATGCCCAACCTCTTCCAACCAATAACAAACCAAGGCTTCAAAGGACTGGGAAATGAGCTAATTACTGTGGCAATGTTTATTGTATTAGGATTAATGCCATACTAAAATGTTATTTTTCTGATTTTTAAAAAATTATACTTCCAGTTCTGGGATACATGTGAAGAATGTGCAGGTTTGTGACATAGGTATACACATGCCATAGTGGTTTGCTGCACCCATCAACCCATCATCTACATTAGGTATTTTTCCTAATGCTATCCCCCTCCCCTATCCCACCCCCACAACTGGCCCCAGTGTGTGATGTTCTCTTCTCTGTATCCATGTGTTCTCATTGTTCAACTCCCACTTATGAGTGAGAACATGTGGTGTTTGGTTTTCTGTTCCTGTGTTAGTTTGCTGAGAATGATGGTTTCCAGCTTCTTCCATGTTCCTGCAAAGGGCATGAACTCATCTTTTTT
>CAUYLG010007685.1:0-24701 GCA_963573385.1 Cacajao melanocephalus
TGGGCAATAGAACAAGAATCCCGTTCTCTCTCCCTCTTTCTCTTCCTCTTTCTTTCTCTCTTACATTCTTTTTCTTTCTTTCTTTCACTCTCACTTTCTTTCCTCTCTTTTTCTTTCTTTCAAAAATAAAAAATAAAATAAAATAAATTAAAAAAATAAAACGAGGGGAAAAAAAATTACAGGCTTGTTGTTTACAGAGAAAAGGTGTTCTTAAAAATAGATGACCTTTTCTCTTACTGGCATTATCAGGAAAATTTCTCATAATTACATAATTCTATTTGAGGTTGAATTTTGAGATTTATAAAAGAAATGATTAAGTCATTATCCACAAGTTGTTGGGTAGAAAAATAACCTTTTGTGGCATATATTTGTATCGGTAGTTTCAGAAGATACATACCTGCTCTTTTATTTGTCTCTTATTTGGGTAAGGTGAAAAGAATTATTGTCTAACTTCTGTAAACTAGCTGACCATTAGAGGGGCCGAATATCCTCGTGAGGGAGTGGCACAGTGGGTCTTGGAAGTGGAGGAGGTGCTGTCCATCGTATATGGCAGCTCCATCACAGGAAAGAAAGAGAGGTCTAGGATTTTGTGCCAGGTCTACCTTTCACTTACTACTTGAGTAATTCATTTCACTCCAAGGAACCTTAGTTTCTTCACCTGTGTAAATGAGGCAGATTAAATGATCTCTAAATAAGAGCATGCCCTTACAATTTTATGAAAAATTCTAGAGTTAATTTAGGCTCTATTTTTCCAGTAAAAAGGGAGTAAAATAGAGAATTTGAATGGAAGGGAATTTAAGCTTATTGTCTTGGCAGATGTAATGACCAAGAAAGGAGTACTGAACCTTTGTTCATGAAAATGCATTTTATTAATTCTTGTGATTTAGATTTTGCCAGGACTCCTTTTCTGAATCGCAGCCTCATAATTTCTCCTGCATGGTTCCTGTCCCAGCCCCTGCTCTGTGTGTTCCTAGCCCAAGGTGGCCATTATCAGAGGTACGGCAGTAACAGAGTATCTCCCTTTGTAACACAAGGGTAAACAAACTCTCCTGACTCCAGCAGTACTGGCAATTTCTCCTAGGTTCTAGCACGTGTGAACATAGGTTTCTGGCACCTTGTGGCTTTGCAAGCAGCACTGAGTTAGTTGATGTGAACCAGAAATCCCATTATCAGAGTGAAGAGGCTGGGAGGCATACACCACTTGTTCTCAAAAGAGAGATAAGCAGATGAGCGCTATGAGAACACCCTGCAATTTTAAACAGGCTAAAATCTCCAGCTCATTATTATTAGTCACTTGGCACTGCTGGGTTTAGTGGCTGTTCTGGGATCATTGCTTATAGAAACGATTCTATTGCCTTGGGCACAGCTTAACATCTTTTTGTGAGAGTTAACAGTTGATGGAAGGATTCATGAAACTAATTCTCAGGAGAAATGAATTACTGAGGTTATATTCTCCAGTAAGGAGGACAAGTCAGAGAGGGAAGAAAGAATAGAGAAGAGAGAAGAATAAAAAATCAACCAGAGTTAGAAAGCTGTGGCTGGGAAAAAGGGAGGATGGTATCCAGGGAAGAAAAGCAGAAGCACCATAGTGGAAAGCTTGATAGAAAATAGAATAGCAGAATAGATAAAAAAGGAAATCATGAACTTAAGAAAGGTGGAATTCAGAATTTTAATACTTAATTGGCTTTCAAATTGTGATGGTTGATTTTATGTGTCAACTCTACCGGGACACAAGGTGGCCAGACATTTGGATAAAATTATTCCTGGTGTGTCTCTAAGGGTGCTTCTGGGATGAGTAACATTTGAATTGTTTAGACTGAGTAAAGTAGATTGTCCTTTCTACACGTGAGTGGGCCCCATTGAATTACTGAAGACCTGAATAGAACAAAATGGCTGAGTGAGAGGGAACTCCTCCTGCCTGAATGTTTTGAGCTAGGACATTGGTCTTTTCTGGTCTGCAAACTCAAATTGAAACATTGGCTTTTCTTAGGTCTTGAACTTGCTTGCTTTTACATGAACCTTACATCCTCAGCTCTCCTGGGTCTCTAGCTTGCTGACTACAGATCTTGGGGCTTCTTGGCCTTCATAATTGCACAGGCCAATTTCCTATAATAAACCTCTTTGTTATAAGATCAATCAATTAATCAATCAATCATCTACTCACCTACCTGTCTTATTCGTTCTGTGTCTCTGGAGACCTGACTAATACAGATTTTGGTAACAAGAAGTGGGGTTCCGCTGTAACAAATACCTAAACATGTGGAAGCAGCTTTGGAACTGAGTAATGCATAGAGGCCAAAAGTGTTTTGGGGTGCATGCTAGAAATATGAACATTAAGGTCAGTTATGGGGAGGTATCCGATGGAAATAAAGAATGTGTTATTGGAAACTAGAAGAAAAATAATTCTTGTTATAAAATAGCACAGAACTTGGCTGAACTGTGTTCTGGTGTCTTGTGGAAGGTAGAGCTTGTGAGTGACAAAATTGGATATTTAGCTGCGGACGTTTCTAAGCAAAATATTGAAGAAACAGTTTGGTTGCTCAAGACTGCTTATAGCAAAATATGAAAAGAGAGAGAGAGATTACTTGAAGAAGGAATTTTTACACAGAAAGGAACCACAGCATGTAGATGGAAAATTATCAGCATATCTATATTTCAAAAATGATACACTTTTTCTGAAGAGAACCCTGAGGGTGCAGCTGAACAACCATTTGATAAAGAGAGCCAGGTGTGACTCACGGATGTAACCAGCCATCTCAGTAAAAACCAGGAATAGAGATGGGTTTATACTAGCAAAGATACTGCCAGTTGGAGCTAAAGGAGGCAAGAGAAAGCAGGACAGAATGGAGAAAGGCTATTGGACTTCTTGGATTTTGTAGGACTAGCTCACGGAGCTATGTGGTTGCAAAAGTGCACCATTATTCAAGGAAAGGAGAGAACGACCCCTAAGGGGATTCAGGGATCATCAGAGCTGCTACAACCATGTGGGTAGGACTGGTGTTGTGAACTTAAGGCACGGGCAGAGCATCAAACCAAACAGTTATTTTTTTCTTTATTTTTATTTTTTTTATTATTTAAATTATTTCGACTTCACCCTGATTTCAGCAATAAGAGGATCATTCTTGAGCCTTAAGCCTTAAGATCTGAATGAAATTTGTCTTACTAGGTTTTAGACTTGCTTGGGACCCATCACCCTTTCTTTTTTTCCTATTCTTCCTTTTTGATTGGGAATGTCTATCCTTTGCCTGTCCCACCACTGTGTTTTGGAAACACATCATAACTTGCCTGATTTCACAGGTTCAAAGCTGGAGGGAAATTTTGCCTTAAGATGAACCATATCTCAAGTCTCATTCATACCTAATTTAGATGATATTTAAATGAGACTTTAGTCTTTAGAATTGATGCTAGAATGAGTTGTATTTGGAGATGGAGCCTTTGAGAGATAATTGGGCTTAGATGAGGTCATGAGGTCAAGGCTTCTTACAAGAAGATACACCACAGAGCTTGCTGGCTTGCTTTCTGCCGTGTGAGCACACATTGAGAGGGTGGCCCTCAGCAATGTGGGCCTCACATGACAGTAGCGCTTAGAAGTGAGCCCTCACCAGACAGTAACCATGATGGCACTCTGATCTCAGATTTCCAGCCTCTAGAACTACAAGAAAATAAATTCCTATTGTTTAACTCATCCAGTCTACAAAATGTTGTTATAGTAGCCCAAGCTGACCAATGTAGAAACTTAACCAAAATACATTTGTTAAGTGCCTATTGCATGCAGAACAACTCTTTATATGGTATATGTACAGTTACAGTAGTTAACAAAAATCTTTTATAACAAAGGATTTAGGGGAATGACTTTGGGAATGACAGGCAGTCTGGGACACATGGTTGAATAGTGATATATTAGAATTTCTGAAGCATTTTAATATTTATTGACATGGGAAGGAATAAAATCAAGGCTGTCCTAGAAAACCCAGGAGTAGTTCAGAATTTTTGAATGAATGATCTAGAATATGAGGGATATACATAAATAACTAGTTATTTGTTATAAAGAAGATTGCAGTTCAGGAAATAAGAAAAAGGAAATAACTAGCAGATACACATAAAGGAAAATGGGATGGTTAAAAACTTTCAGATTGGCCAATACCCACTCCTTTTGCTGCCATTCTACCACCCTCTTGTTTGGCCACCTTATTGCTCTGCTGTATGCTGTATCTTGGGACATCTTGCTGAAGTGCTACAAACAAAAACAGTCTGGTGTGGTATTTTTAGCTACCGATGGTTGGAATATTTGGGATGAGGTAGAAAGAGAAGTGAACTAGGAACCAGAAACCCTGGGTTCTGTAGCTGGCCTACTCCACTTAGCTATGTCTGGTCAAGTTCATAACCTTTTCCTCTGTTCTCATCTATCAAATAGTGATTATCATGTCTGTTCTTAGCACCCATTTTTAATTAGATATTGTACACAAGATGTGAATGTAACTTTCTTGAATGAATAAATGAATGAATGGGCCTTGCACATCATAAAGTGGTGGCTACCTACGTATCCCAATTAGAAGAGTCCTTAGGGTGTTGAGGTAGTGAGCTAAGCTGGTGAATCCAATTTCATCCAATCTCATGCTCTCATTCTACGTGGAAAACACAGAGAGGTATCCTCAAGATGTCTTCCCCTTTCTTTCTTTTGCTGGCTGCTGCATGATATCTTTTAACTCCAGGATTTGTACATGCTGTAGACTCCGAAAATATACTTTCTCTCACCCTTTACTTAGCAAATTCTGTTGATTTACCCATCTTAATTTAGAATGGTGTTTTAAGGAAGTCTACTCTGACTTTCATGCTGGGGTTAGAACCCCCTCTTATGTGCCCCTGCTATGAACTTATGGTAAGATGCTGGAGCAAGTTTCCCTCCCCCTTGATTGAATGTGGATCATCTAGAGGACAAAGACAGCAAATCGTGGTAGTTTTAACTTTTCTTATATCAACCCCAGTTATTGTGTTTGTCATATTATCCCTTTAGAACATCATAATTTTTGGTCTCCCCCCAGACCAATTGAATAAAAATTATTTGCATTTTAACAATTTCTTATCTACTGTCTCATGTGATGGGTTAAGCCATCTTGATATTATTTAGAAAAATAAAAACTTGCTATTTCCTGCACTTGAGTGTCAAGGAGGAATTTTGTCATTGTAACATAACTTTTGCATCATTTGTTAAATCAATGGTGGTGTGGTATTAAGGCAGAGGTGTAGGTCCAGAGTCAAGAGACAGTGTCTTGTCATGTCTTCATGATCAAATACTTGTGTCTCCATTAAGTAACTTCACCTTTCTCTGCACTGATTTCCTCCAAACAAAAATGGATAAGCTATACCCTGATTTTCTCAAAATAATTTTTAGCATATACTCAATTTTTAAAAGATAATATTATTAAAACAATATTATTGTTTGGCTTAATAGTAGTAATATTTAACGAAGCCAAATAGTTCAAGAATAAAAAACACACACTTTGTATTTGAAATAGTTTAAAGCTAGGGCCCGCTCTGGCACATAGTAGGTATTCAGGTATTCAGTGAATAAATGATTATAATTAATTTAAAAGGGGAAATATTCTAACATTGTCTATGTTGTCTCTTCTTCCTGTACTTTCTTTCTGAAGCAAAGAGATAGATGAGAGTAAGCCTTATTCTATAATTTAGAACATGAGAGTTTAACCTTTCTAACTTACTTAATAATGCAAAACACAAACTAATAAGTTATCTTCTTATTGGTAAATTAAAACATGGGTTTTTTTTTTATCAGCTTCTGCTTCAGCTTAATAGTTCAGAAGTCATCACATCCACACCTGTGGTAAGTCTTAAGTTAATTCCTTTTAGTTTGGCTAAGGAATCAGGGAATGCTTATACCTTTAAGCAAAAAGAATATGATGACATAAAACATTGAAGTCTTCAAATAAATTTGAAAGTGACTAAATTCAGAAGAATTCCTTCATCATAACTTTATCATTTTTGGTAAGAAAAATGGGATGGGGCTTTTTGTGCCAGTGCCTTTTTTGAGAGGAGTCTGTGATCAGTTGGATTATACAAATACTTTTTGGAAGAAGGTATCTGTTTGGATTCCACTTTCCTTCCAAGTATATAACAATTGGTTTTTAATTAATTTTTTTTATTATTGACATATTTCATTTATAGTGTTATAAGAAATTCATATCAGTAAATTAACATCTTTATTATGTCTTTTTATTCAGATTCCTAAAGAGACTATTATTTAGTGTGGAGGATGCCTGTGACTAATTTTACGTGCTAACCTGACTATGCCACAAGGTGCCCAGACATTTGAGCAAGATTTATTCTAGGTGTGTCTATAAAGTTTATTTCTAGGTGTTTCCTTAAAGTTATGGAGGAGATTACAATTTGAATCAGCAGATTGAGGAAAGCAGATTGCCCTACTGTTGTGGGTGGGCCTCATCTAATCAGTTGAAGACACGAGTAGACTAAAATGGCTGAACACGAGGAAATTTTATCTGCCTGACTGCTGAGCTGGGACATCAGTGTTTTCCTGCTCTCAGACTAGAGCTTACACCATGGGCTCCTGGTTCTCAGGCTTATTTGAACTCATACTGGAACTACACCAGTGACTCCTAGGCGTCCAGCTTGCTGACAAGAAATCTTATGACTTCTCAGTTTCCATAACTATGTGAGCCAATTCCTTACAATATCTCCCTCTCTCTCTCTTTTATTGATTCTGTTTTTCTGGAGAACCCTGACTAATACCACATCCTTTAGGGCATCTGCCCAGTTCAGTTACTTCCTTTTACTTGGCAACTGTCTTCCAAACTGTACTGTTGGGTTCTACAGTCCTTTTGTCCAGTGTGACCCCACCTCCCAGCCACAGCTATTAGTGCAGAAGTGGACATCTGACCTGAGGTGGACCCTTTGTATTATTTCTCCTGAACATTGAAGTTGGGCCCGAGATAGTGGGAGAAAGTAGAGTTTCCTATTTTGCCAGCATTTAACATTTAGTCTTGAGGGATTTGGTTGGACATTTTCTGCCACGTGGGTAAGAAGCTGAGAAAGTTGGTCTGTGAAGAGTAGAGAATGCCACAGATGAGAAAGGAGAAGGGAATCCTGGGAAACCTCCATTCCTAGTCGCCTCACTTCCTGGAGCCTGGGTGCTTCTCTGCCCTTGGTTCCTGATCATACTACTGTACTGTATCTCCTTCTCACCACCGTTTGTTTTATTTTTACTTAGGCTGACAAAGTTGGTTTCTGTCAACCCATACAGCTAACACATTGGCCTGGTACACTTTAAACTTCTTTTACTTGTTTGTTAAATAGAATCAAAGAGAAAGTCAATGAAAAGGTAGAGTGTGAACCTGGCCAAGTATAACGAACTGAGAAGGAGCTACAATATACTCTTTTCTAAAACTTCTTTTTAAGTCAGTTATAGTTTGAAGCCAACATTTTGAAGTATTAGCCTAAAGTACAGCAGCATCTCTTATACTAAGAAAATAATGCCCAATCCAGTATGCGTTATTCAGCTTGGCTTTGAGATGTTGATTTGATACTCTTAGAAGAGACCACGATTGTACTTCAAAAGTTAGGTTTCTCTGTAAATTGTTTGCCATTGTAAATTCAGGATTGAGATTTTCTTCTTTTTTATTAAATTAAAGCATTTTTTATTTGTTGTGAACATGTGTATAAATTCTCCTAAGGTACAAAAAATATATAAAATGCAGTAAGTGAGAAGTAACTGCAATAACTCACCTTGGGATTAAATAAGATGTGTGCTCAGGACCTAGCATACATGTTAACTATTATTTTCACATTTAGAAGAAAACAGCTCAAGACTTTATTTATTTAGTTCTTGCAATCCCACATGATTCCTCCCACACACTACAGTCATATGTTGCTTAATGCATTCTGAGAAGTGCATTGTCAGATGATTTTGTTGTGTGAACATCATAGGGTATTTATACAAACCTACATGCCATAGCCTACTACACATCTGGGCTGTATGGCATAGCCTATTGCTCCTAGGATACAAACCTGTATAGCATGTTACTATATGAAATACCATAGGCAATTGTAAAATTGTAACACAATGGCAAGTGTTTATACATCTAAACACATCTAAAGAAAAAGTGCAGTAAAAATACAGTACAAAAGATAAAAAATGGCATACCTGGATAGGGCACTCACCATGCAGGACTGAAAGTTGCTCTTGGGGAGTCAGTGAGTGAGTGGTGAGTGAATGCGAGGACCTAGGACTTTACTCTGTCCAGTGCTGTAGACTTTATAAAACACTGCGTACTTAGGCTACTGTAATTTATAAATTTTTTTTCAACAATAGATTACCCTTAGCTTACTTAACTTCTTAATGAATAAACTTTTGACTCTTTTGTAATGATGCTTAGCTTAAAACACAAACACATTGTACAGCTGTATCAGAATATTTAAAAATTTATATCCTTATTCTATAAACATTTTTTGTTTATAAACAGTTTCTGTATTTTTCACTTTTTAAACTTTTCTTGTTAAAAGCTTAGACAGAAACATACCCATTATCCCAGGCCTACACAGGGTCAGGATCATCATCACTGTCTTCCATCTCCATATCTCGTCCTACTGGAAGGTATTCAGGTGCAATAACACTCGTGGAGATGTCGCCTCCTATGGTAACAATGCCTTCTTCTGGAATATCTCCTGGTCGACCTGCCCGAGGCTGCTTTACAGGTACCTTTTAAAAAAATAAGTAGAAAACACTCTAAAATAGTGATCAAAAGTATGGTATAGTGAGTACATAAACCAGCTACATAGTTCCTTATTATCATTACCAAATATTATGTACTGTTCAGAATTGTATGTGCTCTATATTTATACGACTGGAAGCACAGGTTTGCTTACACCAGAAACATCATAAACACACGGATAATGCATTGTGCAATGTCGGACATTACAACGTGGCGAAGACAGCACTAGCCAATAGGAATTTTTTTAGCTCCATCATAATCTTATGGGATTACCATTGTATACGTGGTCTGTCATTAATCAAAATGTTGTTATGCGGTGCGTGACTCTATTTAAGCATTGTTATATTTTTTTGGCACTTATCTGCATGGAAAAGTACTGTAATAGATGTGGTGAAATGAAGCACTGGGACTTCTTGTCAATGTCTAAACAAAAGTATTTCTGCTGTGGAATCTCCAGAGCAGGGCTGTTAAAGGCAAGAACATAAAATATTTCCTTTTAATGGCAAAATGAGAATAGGACTTGGTGTTCCAATTTCAACAAAAACTTAGAACAGAGGGATCCTCAAGTGTTGTGCTTAATCATTCCCTGTCAGTTCTGCTTTCCCCAGTTCATTACTGATGGTTGTGAATGGAGTCGCTAAAGAGAGGAGGGAAAGGAAAACACAGGCGGGATTCTTATTAAGGTATTTCTATTTTTGGCAAATCACTACTTGGCTATGTAGAGCAACACATTTTTCTGGAGGGCTTTTTAAAAAAAAAAGTGGATGTTGCCTTTAATGAATACGAAATAAAACCAATAGAATCTAGATTAATTTTTAATGAGTAGCAGTTGTGTACTGCATGTAATAATATTGAAATTAATACATAATTAAAGTAGATTTGTACAGAATAGTTCACTTGAGAGTTCAACAGTGGAGAACAGAATTGAGCATCTCCAAGTGCGACCTACAGCTCTGTATCCAGATTTTTGGGACATGAAGAGAGATCAGTGTTTCCTTGAGTTAAAGTCACACTTTAACCAGAGGCACAGAGAGATCTTTGACCTGGGCTAAAACTTTCAATGTTTGTTTACAGGAGGTAGCGCTGTCTGATCGTTACGACAAAACTGGCACATGTCTCAGCTGTGCCCAGAGATCTCTCACCATCAAAATGATGTTTTTCCTTCTATATTTTCACTGGCTAACAATTTTCACTTTCATTAAGTCAGGTTGTTGGGCTAAACCTTGTCACTCTAAAAAAGTAAGAAAGCAGTGCAATGAATCGCCATATTTTAAATATTATTTAAGTTTATTATATTGCAGATGGTATAATGGAACATTGGACACTCCCAAATGACAACAAAAACACATGGATACAATGCCTTGCCCTGCAGCTCTACTGCAATTGCTCTAACAAATGGCCATGCATTTGCTTCTGGAGAGGACACCTCTGTGTAGGGAGAGAGCAGCTGTGGATTTCAGTGGAAAGATGCCCTAGAGAATAGCTGTTGTTTTTCTCCACTCAGCATCAATCTCCTCTTTCTCTGCTATCTGTCCTTCTATTTCCTTCCCAAACTCTTGATTCATGCATTTCACATGGGATTGATCTCATTCTTGGCTTCAAGAGCAGGCTTGAAATTCAGGTCTAATTCATCAGGGTGTCACATCCACCTGTCCTCCCTGATCAGTTTAGAGATGAGCAAGTGACCCAAACTGCACCAAACAGTCAATAAAACTTGGTTCTAGAATATTATGACACTTCTGAGAGAGAAGCTTTCTTTTTCTGGAGTTTCTCTCTTGTTGCCCAGGCTGGAGTGCAATGGCGTAATCTCGTTTCACTGCAACCTCCACCTCCCAAATTCAAGTGATTCTGCCTCAGCCTCCCAAGTATCTGGGATTACAGGCATGCACCACCACACCTGGCTAATTTTTGTATTTTTAATAGAGATGGAGTTTCACCACGTTGGCCAAGCTGGTCTCGAACTCCTGACCTCAGGTGATCTGCCCATCTCGGCCTCCCAAAGTGCTGGGATTACAGGCATGAGCCACCATGCCCGACCAAGCCTTCTTTATTCTGTGGATGTAGAGCTGAGAAGAAGTGGACCTGGAACTGGAGGCTGTGCTTAAGCACAAGCCCTCTAGAGAAAGAAAAACAAGACAGAGAAAAACAGACTTCGGGGTAGCTTTCTAGAACATCGTTTAAATACACAGATCAAGCTGTGCTTGGAATTGATCTGTACCTGGACTTTTCAGTTACATGAACCAATAAATTCCCCTTTCACCTAGTTTATTTTGTGTTGGATTTTATACTACTGCAACTCACAGAATAGTTGGCTAACAAAGTGGCTAACAAAGAATTCTCAGAAGTCTGAGCCTTTTCTTTAGTACTAGCTTAATAGAATTCAAGACACCTCCCCTTTCCAGGTTTATGTGGTTGTTGATGAAATTTGGGCATCTCAGCACTTAATTTGGACTTTGGAATAACCCCAGGCCCCTGTCTCTAAGGGTAATCTCTATGGCCCAGGAAAGTGGGAATGAAGAGAAACTAGGAGGATGTAAAGTTGGAGAAGTTAATGACCCATCAGTTCCATTTCTCTATAGTGCCCAGTAAGAGAAGATTCCTCCAGGGCAGGCTTCTCAAACTTTAAGGGGTGTACCAATCACCTGAAGATCTTGTTAAAAAGATAGATGATGACTGAGAACATCTAGAGTGGGGCATGTCTGCATTTCCAACAAGCTTCCAAGTGGCCTGGAAGCTGCTGATCCAAGAACCACAGTCTGAGTAGCAAGGTGCTAGGTATTGCTTGGGTCTGGTGTCTGTTTTCTCACTTCTCCTCTGCTTCAATTTAGTCTAGACTGAGATCTTAAACTGATAAGAGATTATCTGTTCATTCTTTCTCCTCTCTTGGCAATACTGTTGTTCTGAAGGTGTTTTTTCCTAGGGCTCATGGGTTTATAACTACAGATGAAGTGTCTAGAAACACTTCCAGTTTCTTGATGACAAATTACCTATTTCCATCTGAAATAACTTACATAACTTATTTAACTGTAAAATAAAAACTCCTGCTTGCATTCTTGCTGTTAATCTTAAAGTTTCCCCAGATGCATAGAACTTATTGTAGATGATCAAAGGCCAGTTTTGCTCTGACCAAATTGAAACATACGTCTTTCCTTTTCCCTGGGCAACTGCGAATGTCAATATAGATTTTCCAGACCAACCACTAAGTGGTCCTGGAGGAACCCCAAATCTATATGATAGCTTAGAGAAATGGGTCACAGGTCAGTCCTTTATTTAATCAACACACCAATTCTTAGTGTACAAGTTTGTTTTGTTATTTTTAAACTTGCTTTCTAAAATAACAGGGTAAGTATGATAAGAAGCATTCTATGTCAGTACTAAAAGTGAGGGAAAGTAAAACAGAAGAGTTGAATAATTTCTGGAACACATAAGTCATATGAGAGAGGACTGAGGAAATACAAAATAGAGGGGAGGACCCTTCTCTACAATGCAGACAAAGGAGGTGCCACTGCCGAAGTGATTGGATGTTTCTAGTCTCAAGCTCAGAGATGGCTCTGTGGGAGCTGGGCCAGCCCTTTGCTTTGTGAACTTGGCTGAAGCCACCTTTGCAAAGATTATGGCAGCAAGAAGTATCTGGCATGGCTGACTCCATCTTGCTTCTAGCTTCACATGCTGGCTGTCCTCAGTCATTCCTGGATGTAGGCCAAGCTAATCATGGGAGGAATTTAGTTTATAGTTTAACTTTGAAACAAAGATGATAATAGTCCTTCTCTAAAACTGACCCCCTTTTTGTTTAGAGTCTGAAACTTCTTTTGTAAGACTAATGAAAGGCCAGGAGATTAGGCTGATGGAGGGGGCTGGATTCTGCTAAAATGTAGGTGTGGTTAAATAATGTTCAGTCGTTCATTCCTTAGGTTGCTTTCCTGTAATTCCTTACTGCTCAGGAGTCATGAAGCCTGAGGTCACAAGATTTGTGACTTCTCCAGTTGTTCCTGTAGATAACATCATAATTGTAGACTGTAAAATTGGTCTTCTGAGATATTTTTCTGACTTTTGTATTCTAGAGACCGACTGATTCTGCCTGGACCCAGGACTCATGACTCAACTGGTCCTATGGCTCCCACTCAGAGGCTGACTCAGCACACAAGGACTGTTTTCCACATCCCTACGATTTCATACCCAACCAATCAGCAGCACCCTAGCCCCCTGCCCACCAGGCTACCCATAAAAACCCTAGCCTCTGAGTTCTTGAGGCTGATTGGAGTAACACATTTTATTTTCCCTTGGCTAGCCCTGCATTAATTGAACTCTCTCTTTGGTGCAAAAACCTGCTGTTAGTGCACTGGCTTTTCTGGGCAGTGGGCAGGATGAACTCCTTGGGTGATTACATGTTTGGCTGGCTACAGTGGTAGGAGCTGCTTTCTAGAGGAAAAGGGGAGGAATTGCCATGGGGGTGTATGTTCTGGGGCATGGTTTGCTCGGGGCATGGTTTGCTCTGGGCATTGGATTGCAAGTTACAGTATTTTTCTCCATCTTCAGATGTGAAGGTGCGTTAGTGGAAAACTAGTAGCAGATACCATGTTAAACTAGATGTCTAGGGCAAGTAAAGGCTTTAGAAAATATGGGAGAGACTTGTATATATTTTAATACAATTGGATTTGGCAAAGAACCTGAAGAACTATTGGAGAGAAAGGGAAGGACAGTGAAGTAGACAATTAGGTAGACGTGGAGTAAGACGTGGTGTGTGTGTGTGTGCGTGCGCGCGTGTGCACGCATGTGTGTCTGTGTGTATGAGATGCTATAACATTTAGACTTCAGGAATCTGCCTTTAGAATTATTAGAATAAGACACAAGCTTGATTAGTATTCCTACTGGGCCTTTTGTTTAACTTCTAGGAAAGGGCTTTATTTCCCTGAAATATGATTCCAGTATGATGATCATAAGCCTTGCTTAATTTTGAGACACTTCCCTTCACTTATGAAAAAGGGCTCATCAGCAGTCCCTGCCAAAAACTCATTAAAATACATTTTAAGCTCCACTTTAAGGTCATTTTTAGTATTCACTGCAATGTTAATTAGAAAACTGCAGTTTCCTTTCTTCCTACCAGAAACTGTCTCCAGTAGCATCTCTGACTGAGTCTGGCATTTTTGCTGACTGCCCTGCTTCCCTGAATTTAACTCTAACTGAATAAATGGCTCTATTTTTGGTTTGCTATATTTTCTTTGGCTCTTAGTTTTGCAGCTTCAATCATTGATAAACCTAAAGCTGTCATTTATAAATTTATTGAGCTGCTCTTCACATTCTCCAGAGTGAGAGAAGATGCCAATGAAAGTCATTACTGCAAAAGTGAGATTGCAGAAAATAAATTTATATGTTCCAAGTACTAACTTGCATCAAGTTGAATCCCAGTGTCCTAAAAGTACAAAGGTCTCATGTAAATTTAATATATCTTTATTGTTACATCTTTGCAGACGTTCATCAAAAGTAATTAAGTTACTGCTGTCAATAAAATGCATAGAGGTACAATATAGACTTTATTATGTAAGTGTGTGAAAGATTCATTGAAGAAGACATGGGAAACCTAGCTTCTGGTTCCAGTACATGCCTTGTTTGTATAGCAACATGGAGACAAATACTAACCTAGAGTTTATAGAAGTTGGCTGGGTCTCAAAATTACATGGGAGCTCTTTAAAAATACAGCTTTCTGGACTTCACTGGAACCTACTGAATTAGCCTCTCTAGTGTTACGGTATGGGAATTTGTATGTGTGTAAAGCTTCCCAGATATTCTGATACACTTATTCCTCTGAACTCTGTTTGACAGTCAGTATCTTTTACTAGGAATAAACAGAAATTTTAAAATTGAAAAATTTTATCTGTATTTGCTTAATCCAGGCAAATATATAAAAATAATGCAGGCCTAGCCAGAATCATCTCTTGAGCCTCAGATGGATGAAGGTGAAGCACTTCTTGCCCATGGGTGAGGGATATAAAGTCAGTTGACAGAGACTGGGGAGCTCATCCTGGAACATGATTAAGGTTGAACTGGAGTAAAACGTCCAAGACTAGTCTCTGGAACAGAGGGCTAGCTCTAAGACAGGGGACACAGTAATAGAGCAGCAATGAGGGGCAGGGGGAAAGAGGACCACTATACTGCATAACTCCAGGAACGATTCGCATGATATTTGTACTAGTTACTCATTGCTGTGTAACAAATCACCCCAAATGATTTGTTTGGGGTGCTTAAAACAACAAATATTTATTATCTCATAGTTTCCATGGGTCATATATCTAGGTCTCTCATGTAGTTGTATTCAAGTTGTTGGTTGGTGCTGGAGTCATCTAGGGGAGAATCTGCTTCTCAGCTCATTTATGGTGGCTTTTTGTCAGGCCTCAGATCTGCTCTCAAGCTCCTTAATGTGGTTGCTGACGGGTCTTGGTTCCACGCCATGTGGGCTTGCCTGTTGGCTGCCCAAGTGTCCTTGTTATATGGCATCTGATTTTCTTTGAGTTAGTGAGAGACAGAGAGAAACACTGGGGGCAGAAGCCACAGTCTTTTTATAACCTAGTCTCAGAAGTGACATTCTACATGCTATCACTTCTGAATATTTTATTTACAGAAGTGCATCACTAAGTCCAGGCCATACTTGAAAGGAAAAATATTAAGGATTTTGAAGGGAGGAATATTAAATAATTTGTAAACCGATCTTTAAAATCTACACAGTAGTCTGTGTCTCCTGCACCCTCTAGCTGGGCAGGGCACACCATCCATGTCTGTGCATGACAGCCTGGTTGAAAATCATTTGATTTTCAATGGTCAAGGAGCAGGAATAGAATGTGAGACAAACATGAGTTAACCTGAAGAAATTATTGGTAAGGAGTAGGGATGCATGTGAAGGAATGGAGCGTGGTGGCCAAAGGCCCAGGCTTCAGTTTCAGTGCCTTTATCTGTGTGTAAAAGGATTATAAATAGGAAATAATTGTGTCAGCCCCAGAAGGTCACCTCCCACATTAAGTCCTCCAGTGAACTTTGTGGTTTCCACCACAGTGACACATCTCAGAAGTAACCTCTTTTCTCCATTGCCATGGCCACCTCCTTGTCCCCAATCCTCTACCATCTCCTATCTGGATGGCAGTAATGACCTTCCCACTAGTTTCCCCACTTCTACTCTTGCTTATCTAAGGTTCATTCCTCTCTCAACAACTGGAATCATCTTTAAAGATTGTACATCTGATCATACCATACTCCAGCTTGAAGCATTCAGTGCTTCGATGTGGTTTTAAAACAGAATCAAAATTCCTCACCAGAAACCATAAGGTCCTGAACCATCCAACCCTCACCTACCTTTCCAAATTTACTGTGAACAACTGTACCCTTGGCATTCTTTTTTCTGCTCTAGCAAGCCAGGCTTTTCCCTAGCTCAGGACTTTTCCCCAAGTCTGTCTGGGACCTCTTCCTCCACATCTTTGCATGACTGTCTACTTCAGTTCTTCAGACCTCAGCTTGGTCATCACCTCCCCGGGGTGACTTTCCTGATCACCAGGCATTTTTTAGATCTTCATTTAATTATTCTCTTTCCTTGCACTTACATGATCTGTAATCATCTTGTTATTTTTTGCTTATTTACTGATGTCTCCCCTGCCTGGAAAGCGTGCTCCGTGAGGACGGTGCCCTGTCTATTTGGTTTGTTTGCTGTTGTGTCCTCGGGGGTTAACCTAATCCCTGGATCATAGTAGACTCTCAAAAATAGTTATGGAATGAATAAATCTATAGGAAATATATATTAAATGATTCCCCTAGTTACCCTTTGGCACATAGTAAGTGCCAGATATGTAAGATAACTACATATTGGAAATCCGGTTGACCCTTGAACAACATGGATTTGAACTGAATGGGTCCACTTATATGGGGATATTTTTTTCTTTCAACCAAATGTGGATAGTCCACATATACTGAAGGTTGACTTTTTCTACGTGGGGGATCTGCAGGGCAACTATGGGACTTGAGTATGCAGGGATTTGAGTAAAAGTGGGCAGTCCTGGAACCAATACCTTGCATAAGCCGAGGAGAGGCTATACTAACATCTATTTCACGTGGCTGGTGAAGCAATTAATTAGGATAGTATGTGAAAGGCGCCAGCTGTAGCACTTAATAGGTTAAATCAACGACCATTTGTTGAGTGCCTAGTGTTGTATTTGTGTAAGGCAGGTAGAGAGAGGGGTTTGGCAGATGGCTACTCAACATCTATATGTTTGAGAGCTCCTAGATATTTAACTGAGGTTTCAAATTTTCGTACTGATATTATTTAGATTTTAAAATCCCACACTACCGAATGTTATGCTGATGTAGATAAATGTGAGACAATGGAGTATATTATTACTCTGGACACAGTTTGTACCATAAAGTAAGTCACTAAATAGAATTTAATGTTGGAAGGATCATTAACTCAAGCATTCCATTAGCTTCTTTCCTACACTTGACAAAATCAATCTTGTTTTTGTTAGAATATATATTTTTTCTCCTATAACAAGGATATAGATGAAAACATTTAGATAGTACAGAAAAACCATCAAGAGAAAACAATTCCTTAAATATAAGGGCTGCTACTGGCTTGGGTTTCGTTCTGGGTGCTGAGTCTTCCACTGGGACATTCCACATCATGTCCCATGGGGCCATCCTTGGTAAAGAACTTGCCACAGGGAAGCTGCTCAATAAATGCTCCTTAAAGAAAAGGAAACGTGAACTGAAATCTAGACCAACATCTTAGGTGCAGTCTAAGAGGAAAGAAGATGAGATTGAAGTATTGAGGATTGAGTTTAAGTCACTATCCTGTTATTTCCTATCTTTGCAATCTAGGACAAAGTATTTAACTCCCCTGAACCTTGGATTCTGAAACCAAAACATGGGAAGGCATTATTACCTTTGTGTCATAGGATTGATGTGTTAACAAATGGAAGATAAGATACCTAGTTGCAGGAAGTTGATTATTTTTGCTTTCTTCACTTGCAAGTGGCCTCTGAAAGTTAGCTTTCTTTTTCATCTTCTCTAATATTTTCAGCCTCCCTACAGCTCAAACAATCCCTCTGTTGCTCAAAGTGATAGAGTGGCCCATAGACTCTACACAGTCTATTTCCTAGAAGATAAATCTAGAGGCTTTAGATTTGATGCATTGTAATAGTAATCAAAACATGAACAAAAATAGGAGGTATCATATATAATAAGCATAGTCACTGATAAATATTTTATAATCTCCTTCTGAAAAAGTAACTAGAATCCCTGTTAGACTTCTAACCTATGCCCTTGTTCTTGGGGAAGGGTTCATCAAACCTCCTATTCTTCTAATCTAACTCCTTGTAGAAGGGACCTTCTTTGAGCAGTTACGAAGAGGCAAAGTAGATCAGTAAGGGATGCTCATTGTGACCCGGGGGTGATTTCCATTTCTAAGAATGTTTAGCTTCAATGATTTCCATTTTAATTGAGGTTTTGCCTAACCCAGGAAGAGTCATCTTAAACGTTCATCACACTGGATAATGATATGGTCAGTAAAGGGTTGTCTTTGAATAAAAAAAAAAAATCTCTGAGAGGGAGGATTTTATGCTACTCTGGAATTTCTAGCATATTTCCCTGTATTTGTAAGAAAGCAAATTTGACTTGTAAATCTTTTAAAAATTTCAATTTTGAGAATAGGTTATAATTTACTTCCATTTATCTATTCACAAACATGCTTTGTGATAGGATATTAAAAGACATGTTCCTAATTTCAAAGAGCTTCAAGTAGAATGGGAAAGACAAAGCTGCAAATAAGCACATGCATGACAATTCTATGGCAGAGGCAGGAGGACAGGGCATGGCTAGTTATAAAGAAGAGAGGAGTTAATTTTTTCTAGGCTGGCAGATACTAGTTAATACAGGAGGCTGCAATCAACATGTCAGCTGGGCTGCAGTTATCTTGACTACTTGACTAGGGAAAGATCTGCTCCCAAAGTCATTCATGGTTGTTGGCAGGATTCGGTTTCTCATAGGCTTTTGGACTGAAGGCCTTGGTTACTTGCTGGCAGGTGGGGCCTCCCTCAGTTTCTGGCCACTTGGGCTTCTGCTAAGAGCAGCTCACAACACGGCAGCTTGTTTTATTCCAGTGAGCAAGGAAGAAGAGGCAGAGAGTGAGCATGAGCAAGACCAAAGCCATGGTCTTTTGTGATCTAATCTCTAAAACAGCATCCCATCACTTTCGCCATAGTCTGTTCATTAGAAGCATGTTACTAGGCTCAGTGTACACACAAGGGAAGGGATTACAGAAGGGTATGAATACCAGGAGATGGGGATCGCTGTGCACCCTACTGGAAGCTGACTGCAGATGAGCATTTATCAAGGCAAACTTGGGATGGTGGAAGAGGAGAGGCATATTCAGGGAAGAGGAAGTCAAATGAGCTAGCCTTGAAAGTGTGAACAAGGCTTGATTGGAGAATTTCAAACATTTGACTGGGATGCAGGGTGCAGGAGAGAATGAAGAGTGGTGATGGTGGTGGTCATAGCAGTGATGGCAGAAAAGGATCTTAGAAAGATAGGTAAGAGATAGTTTCAACGAATATAAAGTTACAGTTATAAAAGCATAATAAGTTCTCGAGATCTGCTGTACAACGTAGTGCCTATAGTTAACAATACGGTATTGTGTACTTAAAAATTTGTTAAGAGGGTAAATCTCATGTTAAGTGTTCTTACCACAAAACAGAACAAACACAACAAAACCAAAAAACAAACAAAACACCCATAGGGACATAAGGAAACATTTGGAGGTGATAGATATTTGTTATTATGATTGCGGTAATGGTGTCATGGATATATGCTTATGTCTAAATTCATTGAATTATACTTATTAAATATGTACCACTTTTTGTGTATTGCTTATACTTCAATAAGGCTATTAAAAAAGGATACAGGTAATGAAGGGCTTTGTATAGAGAAATAGAGAAAATTAAACTTTATACCAAGGGCCTGGGGAATTATAAAGGAATTTTAAGGAGAGGCATGATCACACATTTACCGTTGAAAGATTACTCTTATGGCAGTGTTGTTAAAGAGGTCGTTTATCTTGCTAACAGTTGATCCCATTAGACCCTCATAACCAACATGCCTGTCAGCTTTTCTGGCCTATGGAAGCAATGAGATTCAGGGCTATACAATGAGTCATTAATAATTTTTCACGTGGTTATGGGGCTGTGTGTGTTGTGTAAGTTGTGAAACGGCAAAAGAATAGGCAACTGATCTCTTTTTCTTGCATCGATTTCAAGAAAACTGGGAAAAGTTAGATCAGAAGCAGTTGTTCGTTTGTCCCTTAGTGGAATAAAATTTAATTAGCTTTTATAGATTGTTTACTTTAGTCCCACTGAATGAACTGAATGAGAGCCACCCCACTGTCTCTTTCTTAAAACCTTACTGTTCTATAGTTGGAAAGTTTTGAAAAGGTATATGCAGGCGATCTTCTAGAGCTTTAGAATGCTTTTTGAAGTAGAAGACAATAAAGCAATCATGCCTCTGTTCCTTAATTGCAATGTGAGGGTCTTGATCATGGTGGTCTGTGAGGTCCCACAGAATTCCACATGCTGAAATTTTTCTGTAATAACCATAATTGCTTAGAAATCTGCTTGTTTATTTTATGCCTAAAGATTAATTTTAGGGCAGGGTATATTCTTCCCATTTCAGCCTGACATTCTTTGATTTTTTTGGGTTATAACATTTTAGAAAAAGGCCTTTCTTCTATTATTGTGGAAAAAGGCCTTTCTTATTGTACTATTGCAAAATATTTAGAAAAGCAGTTGCTAAGATAACATCGGAACTTGTGAAATGCTTTTACTTCCCACTATACTGCTGACAGGCTGAACTTCTTTTTTCTTTTCCAGCAGAGACATTGTCACTTCCAACAGAGAATATATAATGCATGAAAAGACGGACAGCTCAGAGTGATAAAGCACAAGTGGAGGGTCTGTTCCACCTTTGTCAGTCAGCTGGGAAGTAAAAAGAGCCATTCTTGCACCTGAGTTTGCCCAGTCATCCTGCCCCACCCGCCTCTCATGGAGCAGAGCAATGCCCTAGCTATGCAGTGTGGGAGCTAATTCAAACATATTTCTTTTGAATTGGGATGAGGTCTCTGTAGTTAGATAAAGGGGCTCTCTATTTGCCACCACTCAGAGAAAGTTCTTGAGCTTGACGTCATGAAGATGGCAAAAGAATTTGTAGGAAATGACTGGATGAGAACTAGGTATTATTTGTTGTACACATTTGCAAAAGGGAAATGTGAGATTCTGTGATCTCTGCAGGTCCTCCTCATTAAAGATGTGGTGAGATCCTCTCCTTAGTACAAAAGGTATATTTTGGGAGCTTCAAATACATTTTTAATAATTTATTTTTAAGCTGGGTTAACACATAGATGTTCATTATATTATGATTTTTTATGAAAAAAGCATAGGTAGCAGTAAAATTTTTAAACAACTTTGAGATATAATCAACATACAATAAACACATATTTAAAGTAGGCAATTTGATAAGTTTTGACATATGTGTATACTTGGCAAGTCATTACTGCAATTAAGAAAATGAACATATCTTTCAAGCCCCAAATTTTCTTCATGCTCCTTTGTAATCTCTCTCTTTTGTTTCTCGATAACCCGCTAACCTGCTGAAACCATGGATTTCCTTTCTGCCACTATAGACTAGGTGGCATTTTCCAAAATTTTATGTAAATGGAATCATACAGCCTGTACCCTATGTTGGCTGGCTCCTTTCACTCAGCATATTTTGAGATCCATCAATATTGTTGAATGTAACAATAATTTATTCCTTTTCATTGGTGAATAGTACTCCATTGCAGGGATATGCCACTATTTATTTACTTATTCATCTGCTGATGAAGATTTGAGTTGCTTCACAGTTTTACTTATCATAAATAAAGCTGCTATGAACATTCTTATACATTGTGTGTGCGTGTGAATATATTTTTTCATTTCTTTTGGATAAACACCAACAAACAGAATGGCTAGATTATATAGTAATTTTATATTTACGTTTTTAAGAAACAACAAAACTATTTCCCAGTGTAGCTGTACCATTTTTCATTCCCACCAATGGGACTGAGATTTCCAGTTCCTCCACATTCCCTCCAATGCTTGATACAGTCAGTGTTTATAGTTTTAGCCATCCTAATAGGTATGTGGTCATATCTGATTTTAACTTACATTTTTCAATGGGTAATGATGTTGAGCACCCTTTCATGTGTGTATTTGCTCTCTGTATGTTTTCTCTGTAAATTTTGTGTTCATTCTTTTGCCCATTTAAAAAATTGGGCTGTTTGTTTGCTTATTATTTGGTTTTGACAGTTCTTTATGTATTCTAGATACAAGTCTTTATCAGGCATGTTCTGTAAAAACTTCCTTTCAGTTAATGACTTGTCTTTCCATTCTTTTAGGAGTGTCTTTTAATAGTAGAAGTTTTGAACCTGATGTCCAATTTATCCTTTTGTTCTTTTATTGATTATGCTCTTGGTGTTGCATCAAAGAAATCTTTGATTAACCCAAGGTCTCAGGGATTTTTTTTCTCACTTATTTTTTAAAAGTTTTATAGTTTTTAGGCTTTGCATTGAGATATATGATCCATTTTGAATTGCTTTTTGGCCTTTTGACTAAGATCAAGTATAATTCATTTTGAGTTAATTTTTTAATATCATATGAAGTATAGTTATGGGAGCATTTTTTTTACATAGGGTTATCCAATTGTTCTTGTACTATTTCTTGAAAAAATTATCTTTTGCCATACATATTTCATTTTTTTCTCTCCACCTGAGGCTTGTCTTTTTTTTCTAACATTGTCTTTTGTAGTACAATAGTTTTGAGTTTGACATAGTCATATTTATAAATTTTATCATTTATAATTTGTAATTTGGGGGCTGTATCTAGAAAACCTTTGCTGCTTAAAAATCTCTTGGCTAGAATTGGATCTCCAACCTTTAGTTATCTATTATATGATAATCAAACATGCAAATATGGATGAAATATTTTTAGCATATGGAATATACTAATATTATGAAGATAATGTATTATTTCAGAAACTATAGAGGAGCCAGGGGAGTTGCAAGTGGCAAATTAGGAACAGAAGAAATTACAAAACTTTGTTGGGAAGAAAGAGAAAGAAATTGCCAAATGTACCTCTAACTATTTTTGAGAACAGAAGGCTGATATTGGTAGAGATGAGATGAGGCTTAGTAGCAGGTGCAAATTCATGATGATGACAGTTGATGTTAATATGCTGGGGAGTAGGAGGTGTGTATACTTGGACTTAAAGTGAAAGGTCAACCATAGAGTATAATTGTCCATCATCTCATTCCATGAACAATTACTAGAAATTATTTGGGCACAGAAAATAAGTTACTCATGTTCCTTGTCTGACACCCAGAAAAAAACTTACCTTATGATTTGCGTGACAATTTGTCTTTCTTCCTCTTATATGCAAGGGACTGTCCTTGGTCAGTATCTTTTCCTGTTCCAAATCTCCACCACTTTCCTTAGTCTGGGTGGTCAACTAGCACGGCTCCTAGGTTCCAACAGCTGCCTTACAATTTACCTCATTTAGGTCACTGGATGTGTTCTAGTTCCCTGTACCTAAATATGTATGTCTATACGCAGCTATCTCCTCCACCTTTTGCTCCAGTTTCAGACAATAAAGGAATGATACTCCTTCTCCTTAAATCCAAGACGATCTTCCTTTTTAGTCATTGTTTCTCATATCCTTATTGCTACCTTTCCATTGTCTTTATTATTTCTTGCAGTAAAGAAATATGTTCATGACTCTCTTGTCCTTAAAAAAGTCCTGCTTGGGACCCTGAATCCCCCCCACCCTTCTTTCGATCTTCCTCTTTTATCCACATTTTTTTTTCAAATAGTAATAATGCTATTCCCACTTCTAGTATTCCAGCTTTTGCCTCAATCCACTGGATCCTGGTAGAGGATGCCTTCATCATTGTATTGAGATTCCTTTCCTTCAATCCAATAGCTCTTTAATTGCCATATCTAATGGATATTTTTCAAGTCTATTTTACTTATCAGTTGAATTTACTTCTTTTTTTTAAACTCTACATCCTTGGATAGCATGAAATTTTACTTTCTTGGTTCTTCTGCTTCTCAGACTATTTCTTTATTGTCTATATGCTCAATGAATTTGCTTTTATGGGGTAAAATATTAAGTGACTAATCTAAATGAATGATAAGTATTGTATGCACACTGGAGCTATGTCTTATTTCTTGTCAAGCTTTAAAGTTGGATCCCCAAATGAAAATCTTACTGTTAACTTCTGTTTTTTAGTTGAGTATTTCAAATGTTTTAATTTTATTCAATTAACTTTTTACTTACATGAGGTTAGTAGAGAAAGTATCCTTTTGGATCTGTTTACCTGTTCTTTCTTTGCACAAATCTGAACAGTCATTAAATATGTGCATGAAAACAGCTGAATCCAGAGAGTTCAATTCACAGGACAGGAATATAGAGTGCTATTCTTTAAAACTTAGGCAAACCTTAGAAATCTATAAATGAGAATTGAAATTTAGAGCCTGGAGGTAGAAAATGTAATTAAAGAATACAGAAGGTCTAAGATTTTTTTCTTTTTCTGGGTAGAAGTAAAAAAAACAAAAAAAGGCCAAATCTTATTTGCCTTTTTCTCTACCAGAGAAAAAGGCAATACAAAGGCTTAGAAATACAAAGTTGCTTTTGACATTTAAGTATATTATTTTGTATATGATTTAAGTATATTATTTGTATATTATTTATTTGTATATTATTTAATATACAAATTATTTGATATTATTTGTATAATTATTTAATATTGTTTGTATATTATTGTATTTAATATTATTTATTTGTATAATTCTATTATATAATTTATAATATATAAATTATAGAATTTATATTCTATAATTT
>CAUYLG010007687.1:0-20242 GCA_963573385.1 Cacajao melanocephalus
CCCATCACCCATCATAACAGGAGCAGCTCCTAGTCATCCCTCCTTTTCTCTTCCCAATCTGACCACCCCTATTTCCACACTCACCTCATTTGCTCTCCAACCCCCAGTGTCTCTTCCTTCCAATCTAGCTTATACAATATTACCAAATGACTCTTTCTCAGGAATGAAGCTACATATACTTCTTTGCTCAAAACTCTCCTGCCTATACAACCAAGTACAAATCATTAACTTGGCATTTAAACCCACACAATCTTCCCCCTACTCCCTCTCCCTGTTCTTTCACATGAACATTTGAATCTGGTAAATTAGTTTTATACCAAAAGTCTTTCTTCTTGTATATCATTGATCCAGCTATCTTTCTCTGACTTTCTCTTTATTTTCCATTTGAAAGGTTGCTCTTTAAGCCTTCCTTCAAAACAAGCTCAAAGCCAAGTCTGCAAAGTTTTCCCTGATCATCAGTAATCTTGAGAGTTCTTTCAACCTACACTGATTGTTTGCACTAGTAATTTCTCACTTAGCATGTGCTGTATTACATATTTTTTGCATCCAAAAAAAAGGTGCAGTAATAATTTCCAACATAAGGGAGTTGTTGCAAAAATGGGATCAAACTAGACTATCTAACGCATCCTGCTGAGCACAGAGTAAGAACTCAGTAAATGAGGGTTTATGATTCCTATGGACTGCCTACATGAAGACTGCAAGAGAAATAGCAATAGTATGAGAAGATAGCAGGTGGGAGAGTGCAGACAATGACAGAGAGGGAAGGAGACAGATTGACAAAATGGGAATGTGAATGATGAAAATAAAAAAAAATCTGAGTAAGAAAAGTGGGGAAAGCTTTCTTGGGAAGTTGTGTGTCATGAGAAAACAACTCAAGGTAAAAGCCTTGTCCACAGAGTGGTCTAGGGGCCGGTTCCTGTGAGCTCCTGTCTCACTCCTCTCCCTGCTCACTCTCCTCTGGTATCTCTTCCTCCTTGGGGTACACAAATGTGTCAGGAATGCTTTCACCCTTAAGCCTTTGCAATGGCTGTTTCTCTCCTTAGGTTCCAGCTAGAGGCAGGAGCACTCCCTAACCTCTTTTTCTTTTTTTTAATATATATTTTATTGCATTTTAGGTTTTGGGGTGCATGTGAAGAACATGTAAGATTGTTGCATAGGAACATGCATGGCAATGTGGTTTGCTGCCTTCCTCCCCATCACCTATATCTGGCATTTCTCCCCATGTTATCCCTCCCCAACTCCCACCCCCTGCTGTCCCTTCCTTAGTTTCTTCCCCACAGATCCCAGTGTGTGATGCTCCCCTCCCTGTGTCCATGTGTTCTCATTGTTCAACACCCACCTATGAGTGAGAACATGTGGTGTTTGATTTTGTGTTCTTGTGTCAGTTTGCTGAGAATGATGGTTTCCAGGTTCATCCATGTCTCTACAAAGGACATTAACTCATCGTTTTTGATGGCTGCATAGTATTCCATGGTGCATATGTGCCACATTTACCCTATCCAGTCTATCATCGATGGGCATTTGGGTTGGTTCCAGGTCTTTGCTATTGTAAACAGTGCTGCAATGAACATATATGTGCATGTGTCCTTATAATAGAACAACTGATAATACTTTAGATATATACCCAGTAATGGGATTGCTGGGTCAAATGGAACTTCTATTTCTAGGTCCTTGAGGAATCGCCACACTGTCTTCCACAACAGTTGAACTAATTTACACGCCCACCAACAGTGTAAAAGTATTCATATTTCTCCACATCCTCTCCAGCATCTGCTGTCTCCAGATTTTTTAATGATTGCCATTCTAACTGGCATGAGTTGGTATCTCAATGTAGTTTTGCTTTGCATTTCTCTAATGACCAGTGATGATGAGCATTTTTTCCTATGTTTGTTGGCCTCATATATGTCTTCTTTTGTAAAGTGTCTTTTCATATCCTTCACCCACTTTTGAATGGGCCTGTTTGTTTTTTTTCTTGTAAATCTGTTTTAGTTCTTTCTATATTCTGGATATTAGCCCTTTGTCAGATGGATAGATTGAAAAAATTTTTCCCATTCTGTTGGTTGCTGATTCATTCTAATGGTTGTTTCTTTTGCTGTGCAGAAGCTCTGGAGTTTAATTAGGTCCCATTGGTCTATTTTGGCTTTTGTTGCCAATGCTTTTGGTGTTTTAGTCATGAAGTCCTTTTCTATGCCTATGTCCTAAATGGTTTTGCCTAGATTTTCTTCTAGGGTTTTTATGGTGTTAGGTCTTATGTTTAAGTCTTTAAACCATCTGGAGTTAATTTTAGTGTAAGATATCAGGAAGGGGTCCAGTTTCTGCTTTCTGCATGTGGCTAGCCAGTTTTCCCAACACCATTTATTAAACAGGGAATCCTTTCCCCATTGCTTGTTTTTGTGAGGTTTGTCAAAGATCAGGTGGTTGTAGATGTGTGGTGTTGCCTCCGAGGCCTCTGTTTTGTACCATTGGTCTATATCTCTGTTCTTGAACACAGACATGTTCATTGCAGCACTGTTTACAATAGCAAAGACCTGGAACCAACGCAAATGCCCATCGATGATAGACTGGATAGGGTAAATGTGGCACATATGCACCATGGAATACTATGCAGCCATCAAAAACGATGAGTTCATGTCCTTTGTAGGGACATGGATGAACCTGGAAACCATCATTCTCAGCAAACTGACACAAGAACACAAAATCAAACACCACATGTTCTCACTCATAGGTGGGTGTTGAACAATGAGAAACACATGTACCATGCTGTTTTGATTACTGTAGCCCTGTAGTATAGTTTGAAGTCAGGTAGTGTGATGCCTCCAGCTTTATTCTTTTTGCTTAGAATTGACTTGGCTATGCGAGCTCTCTCTACCATTTAAGATGAGGTTTGGGCGCGGACAATTCTCAGCCAAACCATATCAACAATACTGCCCTGTATTTGTGTGAAGCAGTCAAATTTGTTTAAAGAGTGAAAGCAAAGAAATACTATTTAGAATAATTTACTTATCCGTGTGGAAGAGAACAGGGTTCTCAGCTTTGAAGTTGATGCCAAGCTATCACATAATGTTGGCTTTTGGTTATTGTTATAAGTGCTCAAGTGTCCCTTTCTATAATTTTATTTGAAAATGTATTATCTTTTAATGTTTCTCTACTATATATTTTAATTTTTTCTAAATTAAAGGATAATTTATTATAGTATTATCTTTAGTAATAGTCTTGGTTAACCCATTTTTGCCTTCTCATTCTACATTTTCATACCTCTGTAGACTGTGAATTCAGAAAGGATAGTGGTATTAAAATAATAGGAGAGATGATGTCTGCATGAACTAAACTGTTTCAAGCCCAGTTATCTGGCCCTGATTTGGAAAAAAAAATCTATGACTTGTTGATTGCTGTCACAGGCAGCACTCAAGGCAGCAAGTGTTTTCTGTGGAAATGAATATCGGCATAGGATTCTATGCCCAGGAGAAAAACTCTGGCGATGTGTTATCAGTCACCACAGAGCTTGGAAGTCAGAATCAGGCTGCTGAAGTGTAAGAAGAGTTTTATTTCAAGCAGAATGGAAATTTGAACAAAAACTCCTGCCTGGGGTGGCACATTTGACTTTGACCTATAAGTTAATGTATCATTTAATTTCCATGAATTAGTCCAAGAGGTAATGGACCAAAAAGGTGGTTGGGCACTTGAAATTTAATCAATTAGTATTTCACAGGAAGTTACTGAGATGCATCCTAGCCAGACAAATTCTGGTTTATTCGCATTCATAGGAGAAACCCAAGGGTTTTTAAGTCTCAAAGATGAGGGTGGGAACAACAGAGAAGAACCTATTATTGGGCTACGTATCAAGCAAAAATAAAACGTAGTAATGTGAGCCAAAGGTTATTTTTTAAAATTAATTTTTAAAACAGACTCAACAAGCTAGAGTCTATCATACTAGTCCTGCCAAACTGAAGACAATGACTTACTTTATGTTCCTGAATAACCTTTTAGAGACTTGAAGTAGCAAAAGTCATAGATCCAATTACTCTAGGCATTGTGTTATTATAAGATTGCAAAATTAAGAAAACATAAACAGAATCACAGTATGAAACTAGAATCACAGTATGAAAGTACCACAGATGTCTTTAGGATGTTTGGCTAAAGAAGACTTTAAAAATACATGCTTATATTCAAGCATGAAAGTACCTCATATTTCTGATGCTTAGCTATTTCTTTCCTTGTATCCTTGTCTTAAAATTTTCAAAATTTCTATTTATCTTTCCAAGCTTGTCTGTATGAAAATCTCTCTTTATCTCTCTCTCTCTATATATATGTATTTCCATTTATCTTACCAAGCTTGTCTGTATGAAACTCTCTCTCTCTCTCTCTCGATATGTATCTATATATATAGATATATAGAGAAAGACTCCATCTCCCTCTCTCTCTCTTTCTCTCTCTCTAGATATATATCTAGATATCTATATATTGACCACCAATAACAAGAGAGAAGTTGGAATATGTAGGAACCCATCTAGGAAGATACAAGAAACAGCAATTTCGCAGTAAAATAAAAAATAAGATTTTTCAACTGAATATGAATGGGGGAAGCCTAGGTTAGAGAAAAATAGATGAGACATGAAGTTTTGAAAAAGGGGTAGGACAGAGAAAGGTAGCACAATTGCTGGTGAGAATGAATGACTCCATTCAGCACAGGGACTGGGAACTGAAACAGTCACCTTTCAGCATGGTTACACATTTTTCTCTAGTCACAGTAGCTTTCAGGGCACAGGGAATGAGGTGGTCAAAGGTAGGAATTTAATCAGAGTTTTTATTGCCCTGTTAAGGAGTAAAGGTAATCTTGATCACGAGTAAGGAAAAGTATATAAGGAATGACCAACTAACCTAAACTGGATAAATTAAATGAAAGGTGCAGAATAAATGGGGTGGTTAATAAATTGTGGCAAGATTAGTATATCAAAGACTACGTATTTGGAGCCAAAATTTGATAGATTTTCAGTACATGAAAAACTGATATGAAAAGGCAGAATTAAGTAGGAAGGCAGTAAAATTTTACAAATAATATTTGGAGAGGGGGACTTGAGTAGGTAATGATAAAGTCTCAGGGTATAACTGCTGGAATGAGTGGCTGAGGCAGGGAGAAAGACAAGTTCGTTGGAGATGAGTTGAAGAATCTAGGGGGCTAGACTTCAAAAGAATCCATCTGTACAGATGATCAGCTGAGAACTGTTACTGGCATAATTTTAGAGAGAGTAAGAGTGAACTGGAAGGGAAAAGCTCTTCTCTACGTTCACTTGAAAGCTCTGGAACTTTGGGTAAGGTATCCAGTTCTTAGAAATTTCATATGTGTTGGATTAACAATTTGATTTAGAATGTAGTATGTCAGTTAATACAGGCCAAAATCACACATGTTCCTGAGAACTCTGATATTGAGACAGTGCACTCTCTAAATTTGGGATGCTAATCAGATGTGACTACCTATTGATTGTGTTACTGCTGTGCACCGAAAGTGCAGGGTTATAAAGAGGCTGCCGCTCATGTTGCTTGGGATTTCTTTCTGCATCAAAAACTATAAATTAATTGTGTCTGATTAGTTGAGAAATCCATTACATGAATTATTGCCAATGGAAACTAAGTTTCTAGAGGTCAGCTTCAAATTAGCATCAAGTACTACATGCATTTTATTTTAGCAGTAAAACACAAACACCATAGAATGAAAAGATGCCTGGCCCAAACACTCAATAAGAAAGTAAAAGTTTGATCCAAGTTCTGCCTAATAGTGGGGATGTTTCAAGATTTCTAATTTAAAACTAAAAGTAACCAACACATCAACTTAAATGTGACAGTTCCTAGCTATCACAGATCACAAAAATATTGAATATATGGAATTCAGAAAATTAATTTCCTATCCAAAAATATTATGAAATTGTATGTCAAAGGAAAGAAGTGATATGTTTGAGGTGATGGATATGCCAGTTACCCTGATTTGACCATTATTGTGTACATATATTTAAATATCATACTGTACCTTATCATTACGTACAATTATTATGTCCATTAAAAATAATAATACAAAATGACTGATTTTTATTCTACAAAATTTGTGTCATACAAAAACTTAGAAATATAATTGAAAAAAGATATAAAATAGAAAAACAATAAGGTCCAAAAATTAAAATGATCATAATTAAATAGATCTAAATTTATTTTACTTGTATTCATTTTCTTTTATTCCTCTTCCTTCTATAGTTTTGGGGGAACAGTTGGTGTTTGGTTATATGTATAAGTTCTTTAGGTATGATTTGTCAGATTTTGGTGCACCCATCACCCAAGCAGTGTTCATTGTACCCAATTTGAAGTCTTTTATCCCTCATTTCTGAAGTCACCATAGTGCATTATATCATTCTTATGTCTTCACATTCTCATAGCTTAGCTCCCACTTATAGGTGAGAACATACAATGTTTGGTTTTCTATTTCTGAGTTACTTCATTTGGAATAATGGTCTCCAGCTCCATCCAGGTTGCTGTGAATGCCATTATTTCATTTCTTTTTATGACTGAGGAATATTCCAAGGTATATCAAGCCACATGTAGGAGAATGACACTATATTTTCATCTCTCACCTTATATAAATATTAACTCAAGATGAATCAAAGACTTAAATCTAAGGCTTGAAACCATTAAAATTCTAGAAGATAACATCAGAACAATTCTTCTAGATATTGGCCTATTCAAAGAGTTCATGACCAAGAACCCAAAAGCAAATGCAACAAAAACAAAAATAAATAGATGGGACCTAATTAAACTAAAAAATTCTGCGCAACAAAAGAAATTATCAGCAAACAGTCCATCCACAGAATGGAAGGAACTATTCACAAACTACTCATCCAACAAAAGACTAATATCCAGAATCTACAAAGAACTCAAACAAATCAGCAAGATAAAAACAAATAATCCCATCAAAAAGTGGGCAAAGGACATGAATAGACAATTCTCAAAAGAAGACATACAAATGGCTAATAAACATACGAAAAAATTATCACTAACCATCAGGGAAATGCAAATTAAAACCACAATGGGATACTACCTTATTCTTGCTTGAATTGCCATAATTAAAAAATCAGAAAATAATAGATGATGGCACGTATGTGGTAAAAAGGGAACACTTGTACACTGCTGGTGGGAATGTAAACTAGTATAACCACTGTGAAAAACAGTATGGAGTTTCCTTAAAGAACTAAAAGTAGAACTACCATTTGATCCAGAAATTCCACTACTAGGTATCTACCCAGAGGAAAATAAGTCACTATGTGAAAAAGACATTTGCAGATGCATGTTTATAGCAACACCATTTTCTAATTGAAAAATATAGACCCAGCCTAGATCTAAGTTTAATAGTAATAATATTATTATCAAATTGGCAAAATCCTTTAGAGACAGAATGTTATGCAGCATTCAGCTTGTGCATATGTATTGTTATCTTGCTCACTTTGCAACAATACAAATTACATTTCCTTTAGAAAATGATAATATAATATTTACTACAAGTAAATACTGGAATGCAAAATGTAAGTAAAGTTGAGGAAATTGAAAAAATATGTCAAGGGAAATAAATAGAGAGAAATACATGGAAATGAATGTCTATATTTCATATACTTTCATTTATTTATTTAGTAATTTTGTTTCATATTTAAATCTAATATATGCTCCATATAGAAAAGTTGTAAAATTAAAACTAGTGTTGAAAAATGTTTGTATGATCACCCAAAGGTGACTATAATTTTTATCTAAATGCATTTTACTGACATTTATGGCTATTCTCATTGTTATGACTGAGATAAAGTGCATGTGTACTCACCTATCCTGCTGTATTCATTTAACATAAAATTACAAAGAGAAAATATATCTATGTATGCAATATATGCACACACACCCATACGTGCACATACATACACATATATGTGCATCAAGATCAGATTTCTTTTTTTTTTAATTTTTTTTATAGAGATGGGGTTTCACCATGTTGGCCAGGCTGGTCTCGAACTCCTGACCTCAGGTGATCCGCCCGCCTCGGCCTCCCAAAGTGCTGGTATTACAGGCGTGAGTCACCATGAAGATCAGATTTCTAAGCAGACATTTTAAAAAGAATTATGCATCTGGCATAGTGGTACAGGCCTATAGCCCCAGGTCCTCAAGAGGCTGAGGCAGGATAATAGCTTGAGCCCAGAAGTTTAAGACCATAGCACCCTATGATCACTCCTGTGAATAGCTACTATGCTCCAGCCTGAGCAACACAGTGAGACCCCATTTCTAAAATATAAATAAATAAAATCATTATTTAAAAAGAAAAACAGTTATGAAGAATATATTAGATTTTGACAATGATACATTGCAAAGAAAAAATCAGAATAGTATGCATGCATTAGTTTGATAATAAAAATACAAATCACAATATTCAACTAGATTCACCATGAGAAGTATGCTGTCCTTGAAGAAAATAGGAAAAAAAGAAAAAAAGCCTGACGGATTACATTTGGAAATAAATGGACTCTATGAAAGTAAGGCAAAAGACACTACATAGGCATTGCATTTCCAATGATAAAGTTATTACCAGGTCTGTGGTGAGTGATTTTTGTATTCCAATACATGTATCCTGAAATTTCACAATGAAGTTAAGAGATGGCAAATAATGGAGTGAGGTTTCTCATTGTTGGAGCAGGATTTTATAGATAAGAAGAGAATGGAAATTAGAATGACCCTAGTGATAATCAATTAATTAGAATTGAAGATATCAGTGTGAATTTATATTTAGCCAAATATAGATACAGGTATTTACATATGAAAATATTTATAGGTACATGTAAATATCCAGGTTAATGTACACTCAAACATTTCTTTGCTCTGTTACCTGAGAGGGTTTAGAAGCAATGAAACCCCAGCAACACTGAGCTTAGGCACCTAGGTCTCAGCATCTAAAACCATTCTCCAATAAATAGAAATCAATATCCTTGGAGAAATGGTGGATTCTAGGGCTAACGAGAAATACACAAGATAAGCCTGGAGCAGCCTATTATGGAAGGAAGTAAAGAAGTGTTGAGTGCACACACACATGCACACACAGTAATGGAATATGTCAAATGGACACAAAAGCCCACGGAAAGTCCTAATGGTCAAAGCTGAAACAACCTAAGAAACAGCATGAATAAAGTGCTAATGGATAATTACCAAAGTTTGAAATGAATATCCATGAATTCACACTGACAGAAATAGATCATTGAATACATTTTAAAAATGGGGGAAAAAACAAAGAATCTCCCTTGAAGAATAATTTTAAGTAATTTGGATACTTCATCTGAAGAAGGTGAGGCACAACTCTCCCCTCCTTCAGTTCAGGCTGTGTACATTGACTTCCTTCCAGAAGTATACTGTGCAAAAGCAGGTGGATTTTGGCAGAAAACAGGGCAAACATGACCTCTACCAGGTGATCAAGCTCAGTATCAACCATGGAAGTCACGCTGATAGTTTGTGTATCTTTAGTGTCACATGATAAAAATTGTACTTAACCTGTTATCTTCCTCCCCAAAACGGAATGTGGTATCCTGAAATAGAAAAAAGGGGAGGTAAAAATGAAGGAAACCCCAATAAAGAATGAATTTTAGTTACTAATCAACTTTTTTTAAAAATTTAACAAATGTCCAATATTAATGTACTTTTTTCATAATGTTACTGAGTGCAAGTTATAGGGAAACCCTGTACTTTCTTTGCAAATATTCTATAATTCTAAAACTATTCTTAAAATAAAGTTTATTAAAATCTTGATTACCTATGTCAATAAGTAAAAAACTAAATTAAAAACAAATAATAAATGTAAGAGCAAAAAAGTGAGATTAAACAAGTATAATATAGAAAGTCACTATGTCCTGGGTTTGTGTTTTGAAATAAGAATAGGGAAATGGGAATATTTAGGGTGAAATTAGACAAACAACTAAATAAACAAAAATCGTAAAATAATAGTAAAGAAAATAATGGGGACATATTCACAGACCATGTAGATATTCTGTAAATCGTCAAAGTAGAATGAACTACTTCATCTCAATAAATTTCAAAAATCACATAAATAGGAAAAAAAAAAGGCAACACTTAAGAATGTTTCAGATGTGGTTAAAAAAATAATAACAAACCAAATTTTAAGAAAGCAAGTAATACCAAGGTAAGAGAACAATGTAGAAAATACCATTAGGAACACATATTCAAGCTGTTGGAAAATAAAAAACAAGAAAAATCTTGACAAGGACAAGAAATTTAAGTGAATTGACAATAGTATCAACAGCTCACTTCTCAAAAAAAGAATGTTGAAAACAATAATACATTAAATAATCTCTTTAATGGAGATAAATAAACTGTTAATTTAGAGTCAATGTCCAGTAAAAACACCTCCCCCTTGAACTAAAAACACATATTATAAAAATAAAAATGTTTTTCAGGTATTGGACATTTGGCAACTCTAGACAGTGATCCTTGAGATAAAGGGAAGAGATTGAGCTAAGATTTTCCCAGCTACCTTCTGGGAGAGTTTCAGGTCACAGACCGGTAAGGACACATTCAAGTAGAGGCTGGTTTTCTCCCAGAATTGAAAGAATGGAGCCAGGTGGCGAGGAAAGCCAAGACAGCTGCAATTCACAGGGTTAATACCAGAGAGGGGTAAGCTGCACAGTGGCCAAGCTTCAGAGCTCTGGAGGACGCCCCATGTGCATCTAACCATGGGGCGGATCCATGCATGTGCTGGCTTCCTGAGGCCAGGGAAAGAACCACTCATAAGAGGGTAGAAGAAACACATCTGGGAGCTCACACAAATGTTAGTGGTACTCCCTCAGCAGCATGGAAAGCTTTCTAAGTAAAGCACCACCACGTAGATGCTCAGAAGTGTACGGCCTTGGGATTAGTGAAAGATTATCCCTAAATGAAAGGCATTTCTTGTCCTGCCTAAACAGCTCCCAATAACTAAAATCCACAAGATTTGGCAACTGATGAAAAAATAAAGTCACTCAACGATGGCACAAAATATGACTCAGAATAAAAAGAAAAGTTAATCAATAGAAGCAGATGCAGAATGACACAAATGATAGGAATGATAGAAAATGACTTTAAATATTTTGTATAATTTGATTCATACCTTTAAGAAGATAAAGATTGTGTATCTTAAGGTATGGAAAATATTATCAAAGACTCAATTTGGAAAGTTTAGAAATAAACAAATACAATAGCTGAAATGAAAAATAAACTACAGAAGAAAAAAATGTCAATTAAGAAGTCCTCGCATCAGTGAGCTGTGCGAAAAATTCAAGCACCCTAATATATGTGTCCCTAAAGAAGATTTGGGGATAGAAAAAATGTTTGAAGAATCATTACTATTTAAAAAGAAATTGAGGTCAGGTGTAGTGGCTCACACCTGTAATCCCAGTGCTTTGGGAGACTGATGCGGGAGGATCACTTGAGATCAAGAGTTTGAGACTGGCCTGAGCAACACAGTGAGACCTCACCATTACAAAAATAAAAATAAAAAATTAGCCACATTTGTGCCTGTAGTACCAGATACTCAGGAGGCTGAAGCAGGAGGATTACTTGAGCTCTGGAATTTGAGGTAGCAGTGAGCTATTATCATGCCACCACACCACAGCCCAAGTGGCAGAGCAAGATCCTGTCTCTTAAAAAACAAAAAAAAAAGTTGAAAATTATGAACCCCCGGATTCCAGAAGTTCCATGAACATCAAGCAGAAGAAGCTACACCACGTGATACTGTAATCAAAATTCTTAAAACTAGTGACAAAGAGAAAACTAAAATTAATCTTATTTGAGAGAAGAAAAGACACATTGTGTATGAACAAACATATTTCTCATCAGAAAAAAAAATGTAACTAGAAAGATTATAGGTCATGGTTTAGGTATATTATAGGTAAACTAGGAAGAGCGAATTTTTTAACCAAGTGAAAGATGGACCAAAAGCAACCTAGAGTTGCATACAATAAAGTATAATTTTTTTGAATATCTTTCAAAAATAAGGACTATTTTCGCTGTACAAAAACTGAAAGACTTCATCAACAGCAAACCCACACTACAAGAAACTAAAGGAAGTCCTTAGGGGGAAGGAAAATGAAATATACATAAACCTAGATCTACAAAAAGAATAACGAACCCCAGAAATGGTACATGGGCAGGTGACATTATATTACTTGAAGGTTGATTGTCATAGACTAAGGATGTGTATTATAAACCATAAGGTAATCACCGTCTTAGGCCATCTGTGCCACTATAAAGACATTCTAGAGTGGGTAATTTATAAATGGTAGAAATTCATTTCTCACAGTTCTGGAGCTGGGAAGTCCAGGGTCAAGGTGCCTGCAGGTTGAGTGTCCTGTGAGGGTTGCCTTATGTACATAGATACTGCATTACTGCTGTGCCCTCTGGACAGGGGGAGCACTATGTCCTAACACGGCAGAAGGGAGGCATGGGCAGAAAAGGCAAATGCTTCTTCTCTCCAGTCCTTTTATAAGACTGCTAATCCCATTCATGAGGGCTTTGCTCTCATAGTCTAATCACCTCACAAAGGCCTTATTTATTGATACAATTACAAGGGAAATTAAGTTTCAACAAATGAATCTGAGGGAACATATTCGGACTATATAATTACTAAATAAATAAGGAGTTCAGCTAATACGTTTTGAAGAAGATAAAACGAAAATTAAAGCTACTCAATTTTGTATTAAATCTACAAAAATGCATAGGCTTCTTTTCTAATTTATGCAGCACTACTTATAGTATATAAGATAGGAAATAACTAAAATGTTCATGGATAGCAGATTTGTTGAATAAGCCCCCAATGGGGCCTATTAAACAGCTCTGAAATGCTAAGAAGACATGAGGTTCTTGTCTACATAATGTTTTGGATTGGACTCAATGAATAAAAGCAAATTGGATAGCAATGGGTAGATTATGTTAGTGTTCATCTAAAAGGTAAAGAACATATGCGTATACATACACGTTCATATTTTAACAGGGGAGTATAAACCAAAATATTTTTAATAGTTATGAAAGATGAAGGGAACAGAAATGAGCAGTAAGGAATAGAAGTTAATCTTTTTTAACATCCTTTATGGAAATATGAAAAAAATGTACGTATTTTTAAATCAAGCTCTTAAAAAGAAGTAAAAAATGAACTAAAAATGAACTAAAGCATATCAATTGGTGACAGAACCTTGCAGAGTGGAACTATTTATTCCAAGTACTTTAAAAATGCAATATACGAAATAACAACTCAAATAATATGCAAGCTGAAAATAAAAGAAACTATAAGAAAATCTAAAACTACCTCCTTTGAGAGATCATGGTGGTGGTAGCATTTTCCATATAGTTATTTTAATATTCTTAAAATAATTATTTTGTGAACTAGAATTTTCAGTATGAGAGTGGAATTTAGGAATCTAAGTTTGATATTGGAAAAATAAATGTATGCTGATAGTCATTGGTCATGTATTTGGATGTATTTATTTCATCTTATGCTGTGATTCTCAGATTTTCTTATTTTACCTTATTTATTCTTATCTTGACACCTTTTTATTTATTAGTGATTTTTAAATATGTCACCCTATTTCTCAAAATGCTTTTCTGCCTTTATATTAGAAGCTATCCATCTTATATATGGCCGGTTAATAATTGCTTTAGAATTTTTTCATGTCTTTTTAACACAAGTCATTGAATTCGTAATATTCTCTTTTTTAGTCCCTAATACACTAAAGACTCTCTCACTTCTAATCTTATGAGTTATTATATTTCAAACTTTAATTTTCATCTTGTTTTACACTATCCGAATTAGGCCTAATTAATATTATTTTATTCAAAGATTTTATGTAATTTTATACTTTCTGAAGTGCATTGATTATTTATGTCTGAAGTTTATTGATCATGATGTGACAAGAAATACTCTACATACAGGCTTGTTCCTAAACAATAAGATTCTGGTTATCGTCTGCTGAAAATAATGATACAAATTGACCAAGTCTGTTGAAACCAACTGTGCCCAGAGTGTTCCTCTGGGAGACACATATTGTCACATTCAGTAAGAAACAGGGCAGAAGCCCAGGGAAATTATTATATAAATGATAACTAGAGAGGCAAGAGTTAGACACCAAAACTATGAAATGTGAGTGAGGTGCAAATAGAGTATAATTGATTAGCAACAACTTAGTTAATCATCAATACTGCCCATATACATATATGATGTAATATATATAGATATAGTTCCATTTTTCCCGCTTTTTCCAAGGATGCACAGGCCCTAGTCTCCATGGCCGACCATCACAAAGTACTCCAGACTAGGTGTCATAGACAACGGAATTCTACCTTCTCTCAGTCCTGGAGGATGGAAGTTAGAGGTCAACGTGCTGGCAGGGTTCTCCTGAGGCCTCTCTCTTTGATTTGCAGATAGTCGCCTTCTTCATTTGTCTTCACATGGTCTTCCCTCTGTGTGTGTGTGTGTGTGTCCTGATCTCTTCTTGTAAGGACACTAGTTGTACCGAAACAGGGTCTGCCCAAAGACTTCATATTAATCACTTCTTTAAGTACTCCATCTCCAAATACAGTCATATTATAAGGTACTGGGGATTAGGACTTCCACATATGAATTTGGTTGGCACAATTCAGCTCACAACAATGCCTCTCAGGCTATTGAAATAAGTAGCTTTTTAAAAGTTGGAAAACCTCAATAAATTAGGGAAGCCAGGATTCAAACCAAGCCCTGTCATCAGAACTCATGTATGCGTGATGAAAACTACCAACCAGTCAGGACTCTAATATCTTAGGAAATCATTAGCAGTAAGCAGATAGGATAGCATTATTAGAATACATTTTTATCTAAAATTCTAACCATTTCTTTATATGTTTACACTTTGAAGTAAAAATATATCATATTACTTGCACTGGCATAACACTACAGTAAATATAAAAATAAAGGCAGAAAAGATTTTCCTAATATTCATTTTGTGGAAAAGATTATTGTGTAGCTATTTCATTTTCATACATGAAGTATACGTTTGTACATATTTATGTAGTAAGTCAGAGATAAATTTGTTTAGAGAAAGCAAATTTACCTAAAATCAAAATGGTTTACATTTATGGGCATAGTTTACTGGCACTAAGCATTGCTTTGATGTGTCCTCATCTTTATTGATCAAAAATATATACATTTACCTTCCTCATTTAGGAATTTTTATATGCCCATTTTTCATATGTCAACCCATTTATGGGCAAGCCTTCCTACAAGTCAAATCTGAACACACCAGGCTTACCTGCTGGTACTTTTCATACTTTCCACGACACGTAAGAATGAGGATTTAGTGCTCTCCTTTGCTTCAATTTCCAAGGCAGCAGACATGCTCCATGTGCACTCTCACAGAGACAGCAGTATTGCCTTTGAATATGTATCTATGTATATAGCAGGTTACTATTACACAGTCCAGGAATATAGTAAACATTGTTTTAATTATCTTCCGAATTGAAGAACTCACATTAGGTTCTATTCATTCTGGTACGTCCATTATGAGTTTCATAAAATAATAGTGTTGAGAAGATAGATTATTGAGGACATTGAAATTAATAACCATTGATAAAAATTATAAAATGACATTTTTACAGAAATTCATATTAAACATAGATTGACATTTATATAACAGTGAAATAATTTTTATTAAAACCATTGCTATCTCAAAAAAAAATTAAACCTCCCTTGAAAGTTGTCAATGTTGGTGATAAGATTAACTTAGAATGTAAGAAAATAGAGGCCATAGCTAAGGTTGAAAGATAAGATGGTTTCCCAAGTGCCTTTATTCTTGCTGCTGCTGTTTTTGTTTATCCCCAAGGAAAGTGTGCAGACTTAGACTGTTACCCTCTGAGTCTCTAAAGAGCAATTAAGAATACGTGAACATGGGTTGGCCACCTGTAGAGTCAACGCATTGAACTTCAAAATCCTAATGGTGAATATTGTTTATACCTTACACATTCCAGATATATCTGGTTGAGACAGGAGCTCTTAAATTCAGATAAGACCATCATTTATGAACCTTTTGGACTTTGTATATCAGTAAATTTTCCTACATTTGAAAGGGCATTCCAATTATAATTCAATTCTTTTTGGAAAAAAAATGTATTTTTCTACCAACAGTTTCTTGCAGGTTTTATTTAAAATAAATGAGAGAGGGGAGTGTGATCATTACTTCCAAAAGCTTATTGGATTCCTGAATCTAAGATATTCAATAGTCGCATTTTCCTTTAAATGTATATGAATTTTTACTCTAAGTCTCTTCCATTTTTAAACTATCTCAACATATCTAGCACAATGCTCAGAGTACTGTTGGAATATTTAAACTTTGTACATGTCATAAAAGGCATTTTCAGAATTACACAGTACAATGGAAGACTTCTAAATATTGTCTGAATGTTTTTAAATGAATTCTGTCAATCATGGATATTCAGTGTGTTTCTCAATGAAAATTAAAATGCTTGTATAGCAGAGCATTTCTTTTGGAAGTTTTTACTAATCTAACAAATGAATAAAGTACCTAAGATATTTCACCCAAATAAAATTTTCATCGGACAGTGTGGAACTTGAGTTATGAAATAAATCCTGTGCACAGTCACAGGAAGACCCTTTGCCTGCAGCCACCAATTTGGAGAAAGATCTTAGATGCCTAGATACTGCACAAGAACTGTAATGGGATCTGATATGTCAAGTGATATGTGACTATGACATATTCACTGAAGGTAAATAGATTTCTAAGTGGCCCTAGAGGATTTTCTAAATGATCCTAGACGATGTTTTATAAATGGGCTATATGGTTGTCGTAGTGTTATTTTGGTTTGAAACAACCAAGACACTATGACCTATGGATGAGATGAGTGATACCGAGCAATGAACAGTATCTACTGGATTTCTGCCAAATTACAGAAAGCTGTTGTAGCAAACCCCCTAATCTCTTCTTGAATCATAGCTCCTACAATTCCTACATCTCAAGGGAGGGACCTGATGGAAGGTAATTGAATCATGGGGTGGGGTCTTTCTTATGCTGTTCTTATGATAGTGAATAAGTCTCAGGAATTCTGCTGGTTTCAAAGGGGAGTGTCCCCGCAGAAGTTCTGTTATTCTCTCTGCCATGTAAGATGTGCCTTTCACCTTCTCCCATGACTGTGAGGCCTCCCCAGCCACGTGGAACTGTGAGTCCATTAAACCTCTTTTTGTTTATAAATTACACAGTCTCTGGTATGTCTTTATCAGCAGTGCGAAATGAACTAATACAGTAGTATACACCTCTGTGCAAATGCCAGCTTTCCTCATTTGTGCCAGCAACTACAGGTGATAAACAGGAAGCAGGAAGCCTCGACAACAGTCCTGACACTGAACCAAATGATAGAGTGTATCCTTATCCAGAAGCATACACAGATACAGAAAAGAAAACAAGAACTCTCAGAACTACAAGGCTGAACCATGGTAGAATGGGAGAATGTGATGTGGATGACTAGAAGGTTTTACACCCAGATGTTTCAGGAGCTAAAAGCTGGAGAGAGCCAGTCAAGGTGGCTGAGACCTATAATCCCAGCACATTGGGAGGGTGAGGCTGGCAGATCACCTGAGATGAGGAGTTCGAGACCAGCCTGACTAACATGGTGAAACCTGTCTCTACAAAAAATAAAAATAAAAATAAAATTAGCCAGGCGTGGTGGTGCAGGCCTGCAGTCCCAGCTACTTGGGAGACTCGAGGCATGAGAATCCACTTGAACTCAGGAGGTAGAGGTTGCAGTGACCCAAGATCATGCCACTGCACTCCAGCCCGGGTGACAGATCGAGACACTGTCTCAAAAATAAATATAAATAAATAAACAAATAAATAAATAAAAGCTGGGGAGCACAGTTGCCTCCACCCACCTTCAAGCATCCATGTCAGTGAAATAGAGATCACCTTTTACAGCATGGAACAGGTTTTCACATTATCTGCCTTTTTTGAGTTTCTTATATTTTGTTCGTGTTACTAAATACTTATCAAGGGACAACTTAAAAAGGTCGTATTTCCTTTTCAAGACAGTGGGGTCAGAGTTTATGCTGGTTACAAAAGTTGCCAATTCACAAAACTCATATTTTCTTAGTATGTTCAATAAACTGACATACATTTATTATTCATTTGACTCTCATCAATTTTTCTTTGTAAATGGTATTTCATCAAATGTTATTGCATATTTTGTAGACTGTTTCCTCATCACCCTCAGTTTTAAAGTATGCTAGAAGGTCTTACAGTTGCTGTATTACTATGATTCTGAGGCAGCTACCTCCTTGGAAGGATATACCATACATACTTATCAGTTTAGCAATACTTCAAGAAACAAGGTCAAACTAAAATTTTAAAAGACACTCAATAAACTAAAGCATAAATTGAAATTTTTTAAAAATGTGTTCCAGATGCAATTTTGGAATAGTAAAAAGAACGATATGAACTAGTTTTGCATTTATACATTAACATACTTATTTCCATAATGTGACTGTGTTTCAAAGACACTTATTAACAAAGTCTGTTGAAAGCATCATCTATCTTGGGAAGTGTCGTCTCCAGATTTGAGCCATGTTTAGTGTAATCTTAGGTGAGGAGGTTGGAGAAACTACATCAGGACACTAAAGGATGAAGGTCAAAACAACAAATGCAGGGAGTTGGATCTGTCATATACTTAACTTTTTAAAAGTACTGAGATATAAGGTCATAAAATTACTGCCAGAACTTCCAGCTTCTGCTGATGGTGTAGACATCTGGAAAATGTGTCTTTATTAAAATTACATTTAAAAACAAATGATATTCAGGGTCATGACTTTCTGAACCCGTCAGAGAGCTGAGGTTGCAGGGCAATTAAATAGTCTGAAATGAAGGAAAGAGAGGCACCTCCTACAATAATAACAGAGATGGGCTGCGAACCCTGGCTGACCTGGGGCAGAGCATGGATAGAAGACTAGGATAAGAGCTCCATGAAGGTAAGAAGGACTTGTCTAAAAGAGTCGGTGGGTTTCTAAAGAGCAAGTTTAGCTTAGGATGAAAATAGAGTAACCCTAGCAGCCACAGGTACAAGGGAAATTTGCTCGCTTCTGTAGAGTCTTCTTTATGGACCAGCAACAAGAGGTAGAGTTAATTTAAATAATGAGATTATGGGCTTTGAACTGCCACTATCATGAAATGAGACTTCTAGAGTCCTCAGGAGGAAGTGAATGCATGACGCGTTTTGAAGAAATGTGAATCATTGAGGGACAGAAACTGGAGTGCGGCAGGCAGCTTCTAAAGCGGCTCTCAGTGATCTGCCCTCCTGGTATTCACTGCCTCCTGTAATCTTTGCCCCTTTTGCGTGTGCTGGACCTGGGGACTTGCTTCTAATGGTTATAATGGAGCAAAAGTGTCTGAATGTCCATTTAAGCTTGGGTTGTAAGGGAAGATTACTTCTGTCCTGCTTGCCGGCACTCTCTGTCTCCAGCTCTTCTTATGTCCTGGTTCTCAAGAGGTAAGTTTGGGTGGGCCACATGACAAAGGGCTGATGGCAGCCACTGCCCAGTTGCCGGCTAGGAACTGAAGCCTTCAGCACAACAGCCTTAAGAGATTGAACCCTGCCAACAACTTGCAGGTGAGCTCTCAGGTGGATCAATTCCCCAAAAATCTGCAGCCCCAGCCAGGATCCTGCATGCACCCCCTGAGAGGTCTTGAATCACAGGCCTAGGGAAGCCGGGCCTGCATGCCTTGCCCACACAACAGGTGAGATCATCAGAGTGTTGTTTTAGCTGCTAAATGTGGGTTATTTAGGATGTAGCAGTGAAAGGCCAGTACAGATTTAAAGGGTGAGATGAGAGGCCTGAAAAAGCCCCCGTCAGTGGTGCAGCCTGAGAGGGAGAGTGGCCACTGTTGTGGAATAGAATCCAGCTCTGCCTGGACTCTTCTCTAAAGAGTACAAGGTTGGGCCAGGCGCGGTAGCTCTCACCTGTAATCGCAGCATTTTGGGAGGCCAAGTTGGGCAGCTCACCTGAGGTCAGGAGTTCAAGACCAGCCTGGCCAAAATAGTGAAACCCCGTCTCTACTAAAAATACAAAAATTAGCCAGGCATGGTGGCAGGCATCTATGATCCCAGCTACTCGGGAAGCTGAGGTAGGAGAATCACTTGAACCTGGAAAATGGAGGTT
>CAUYLG010007688.1:0-77565 GCA_963573385.1 Cacajao melanocephalus
GTCCGAGTGTTCCCTTTACAAACACAACACCACTCACACCAACCCCCGTGCAACCCCCCCCATACTTTCAAAAAAAAAAAAAAAAAAAAAAAAAAAAAAAAAAAAAAAAAAAAAAAAAAGAGTATCCATTTCCTCCAAACAAATTATAATATTTTTTAGGCTAATTTTTCTGTTGCCTGGCACAGCAGTAGTTTGAGGTGTCTGTGTTTTTGCAGGTTTGGGTGTATATTTTACTGTTTTACTTGCCTAGATTGCATCAAATGTGAATGTACACCAGAAACTGCACTTTAGTTCTTAATGTAAGCATTTTCTTTATGTATTTTAAAAGTTAATTTGTATTTACTATTTAATTACTGTTAGGCACACTCTGAATGAAGAGACCACCTAAATAGATTTTGTGTAAGCAACAAGGCTGTTTATTCACCCAGGTGCAGGCAGGCTGAGTCCAAAAAGAGAGCCAGTGGAGGGCGGTGGGATGAGAGTTGGTTTTATAGGTTTGAGGTAGGCAGTGGAAAGTTACTGAAGTTACAGTTGAGCACGGTTTTTGCAAGCTGGGGGGATACTGCCGGAGGTGGTGTCACAAGGTCCAAGGTCCAGTGTCACAAAGTTGACTTATCAGTTGAGGCGGGAATGGTTGAGGCAGGAACAATGGCAGAACGTTGCAAGGTCAGTTAATCAGAAGGTTGCAAGGTCAGTTAATCAGGCCACAGGGTCCAGTGTCACAAGGTTGACTCAGACTTTCTGGCTCCAGGAGTCCATCTGGAGGTGTATGTGCTAGTCAAGGGGTCACCATGGCTTAACTAGGGTGTGGCCCATGGTGCAGTCAGTTCAAAGAAACTCAATTCCTTCTTTCAAAATTCATATGAGCTATAACATTAAATGCTATGAAGTTGAGGTACATAGTGTTATGAGCAGATGTAATGAAGGAAAGGATTATGGTCACCAAGGTCAAGGAAGGCTTTTTGGACAAAAGCTATTTTGTCCCTGATAGCTGATTTTCCTGATACCTGAACTAGAAGGAACAACTAATTAAGCAAGAGTGTAGTAAGCAGAGCCCAGACTTTGTAGCAAATGGCAAGCCATTGTTAAATCTTTTGATCTTTTTCTTTGATCAAAGTCTTTGATCTTTTGATCTTTTTTTAAAAAAATAGCAAGGAAAGAGAATGCAAAAATTTAAGCATTGATCTGATTTACATATTTAAGTAAACACTTTGACTGCTGTGCTCTAGGGTGTTAAGAATGGGTGGAGGGAAATGATTTTGGAAGCCATTGCCTTCATCTGAGTGAGAAATAATAGAACTTTTTCTAAAGAGTTAGAGTTATTGCTGGAGAGAAATCAGTGGCTTTAAGAAAAATTTAGGAGATAAGGTTGGTGAGACATGCTGACAGATACGATATGGTTAGAGAAAAAGAAGCCAGTATTAAGGATGATTGCATCCTGAGTGCAATTGCTTATCAGATTTGTGCATAGAGATCTTAAATATAATTTTCAGTGTGTGGAATTTGAGATAGCCTTAAGACAACTAACTGTTAGATGTTACATGGGTTGAATATGTAGGACTGGAGCATCGATGAAAGAAAAATATTCTAGGCTATATATATAAATGTTTGTGAGTGAAGTTACCTCGGAGATAATGTAGAGTGATATTTAAAAGTTAAGAAAAAAAATTCAATTTACATATAAAAGAGATTATACTTGTTTTTTATAATTCCAATGTAAATTAGTATCAGTAGGTATACATTACAGATAAGTAAATTTCACATAAGCATAAAAAAGAACTTGCAGACCCTCATGACTCTAGGAGTAGAAATTGGCTCAGGATTTATTAGATATATTACACCAATGTGTGTGATCAAGCAAAGTCTAAGCAATGAAAAAGTTTTAGACTTTTAAGATCCATTCTAGATCTGATATCATTAATCTATTACAAAATCAAAGAAAATCAGATATTTCTCATTTGTTATTTTTAATTTGTTACAATAAATATGAATTATTTAATGATTTTAGGAGAATAATAGATGATTAAAAGGAAATAAAAATGAGAGACAGATATAAGGACAAGTTCAACAACTTTTAAAATTGTAATAAGTCATCCATGGTTTCAAAGTTAATACTACCATGCTTTAAAAACATCCATATTTAAAACAGAAGTTTGATGTTTTCATGTATCCCAAGGTTGGTCATCACGCATGGAGAAATGGAGAAATGGTTCTATGTTGTACTTAAACTTTATGGAGCATTTTGTAGTACCATTTAAATAGTTTCAGATTTCATGTTCATCATAATAAGTGTTCTCCCACAAAGATATGGTTTAAAAAAATGTGCAGTAAGAATAAGTCCATAGATCAAGTTTTAAAAGGCTCTAGGAACCACATCATGCAACATATTTGGTCTATGGCACTTTGCCTATAAATTATTCATGACCAGAGGAGTGCTGAATCATTTTAGTGCATTCAGCGGTGAGGTATTTCCAAAATGTTGCATGAGGAATCATTGCACATTTGTGACCAGAAAAGTATAAATGTAAGACCAGTAGTTTTTTATATTCTCTGCTTTGCATAACCATCTTAATGTGTAACAAATGCTAGAAATACAAATGTAGGGGTTCTGTTCCGCCACATACTGCATCAGAAATCTTGAATATGTCATTTCAGCAGACTAACACATGATATTGTAAACAGTATAAAACCATATTATTGAGTTATTGAGTTTCACTCTGAGACATTTTAAAATCTGGTTTTTATCAATGCATTCCCTTAAACAACTGCTGTTAAAATCTTGGCTACTTTTAGAGAGAAAGAATAAACAAGACCCATAAGAAATGGAGTTTAATAATAGCTGAGAGGCTGATACCTGAGAAGTAGAATGAATAAGAATCAAGAAAGCATATACTTTAATCTTTGCTCTATTTTAGGTTCCCTGGAATAATAATAACATAAACAAACTATTTTGTGTAATATGTCCAAAGTTGCAAAACTTTAATTTTATGGCATTCTTTATATATACTTGTATTTGGAATACAATATTTGCTAACAGTACTAATTTCAAACTTTTTTTAAATACAATGATAATGGGAACCACAAACATCAACCATATATGTAAATTTTAAATTGTGATAGCCACACTAAAAAGAGCAAAAAGAAATAGGAAATATTAACAATATGTTTTAGCAAATTATTAATATCTAATTAATGTAAAAATTATCAAGATAGTTTACATTATTATTTTCATACTAAGACATCACTATATGCTTTGCATTTTATACTTAGAGCACATGTTAATTTTGACTAGCCACACATTTCTTTTCTTTCTTTTTTTTTTTTTTGTTGAGACAGAGTCTCACTCCATCTCCCAGACTGGAGTGCAATGGTAGGTCTCAGGTCACTGCAACTTCCGCCTTTCGGGTTCAAGTGATTCTCCTCCTCAGCCTCCTGAGTAGGTGGGATTACAGACTCCTGCCACCATGCCTGGCTAATTTTTGTATTTTTAGTAGAGTTGGGGCTTCACCATGTTGGCCAGGCTGGTCTCGAACTCCTGACCTTGTGATCTGCCTGCCTAGGCCTCCCAAAGTGCTGGGATTACAGGCGTGAGCCACCACACCTCGCCTAGCCACAAATTTAAGGGCTTAATAGGCATATGACTAGTGGCTGCCATATTAGATACAAAGTTCTAGATACTCAAACATGACACATTTATAATTTCTGATTATCCTAACAGCTATGTGGAAATTTAGAGACAAGAGTAAGGATCTTGAGTTTGAAATCTACAACATATCCAAACCAAGGAGACACAGGTTACTCTCTAAGAACATACAACTCAGCCTCATTATTTATATATAGACTCAATAAGAGTAAAATTTTGGGAATATAAAAATGTTGACCTTTTCTACCTTTTAGCTCTATACAACACTAAAATCACCTAATTTTTAAAAGAAAATTCTATGTATCACAGTCAGATTGTCGAAATAACACGAGTTTTGCCAAAATATCCAATTTAAGTACTTTTGGCATTTCTTTGCCATCACATCTTAGTGGTTCTTATTATTCCCACAGTGTTGGCAGCAAGGAAAAGGCACACCTTAAAATATGATGCTACCAAAAGTAGTAGAGTAAACATCTTAAGAATTAACAAACATATTTTCTCAAGGATGTAATTGGAAACTTCTCTCTTTGGAAATTAGATTTTTTTTATAACATAGAAGTAGAATATAGTCTTATTTGTATCAAGTAAAATACGTATATTTAAAAAATTTTCTGTCCTACTAACCCACCTCTAAAAGTCAGACATCCTGGAAGAACAAAAGGTATAACGAATGTTTTTTTTTAAATTTCATAAAGACTGCAAATACTAAATTTCTTTAAAGGGCTAAATAAAACTAGTATGAGCACCAAATATTTACTAGGGACCCCACATTTACACAGTCACACTTCCTCTTAAGAATTTCATACATAGAAAAGTGATATAAGAACTGTATACTATTCTTTCGATAATATAGTTTTTAAAATCGATTTAAAAAATCTATATTTAAATTCACGTTAGCAGATACCAGCACTATGGTCCCCTCTTTTCCAGAACCTGTAATCAACATGTAAGGCTTTGTCCTATATGTGTGGCCTCTCCGGGCACAAGAAAATCTATTTGGCAACTTCTTCAGAAGGCCATGTCTATATGTAGCGAGTGAGAAATATGGTTAAAAAAAATTCCCACTTCAGTTTAATAATACTGTTACCAAATCATTTTCTGAATTATAATATTAAATGTTAAAGGTGTTTTCTTTTCTTTCTTTTTTTTTTTGATACGGAGTCTTGCTCTGTTGCCCAGGCTGGATTGCAGTGGAACAGTCTCAGCTCACTGCAACCTCTGCCTTCTAGGCTCAAGAGATTCTTCTGCCTCAGCCTCTTGAGTAGCTGGGATTATAGGCACCTGCCACCACGCCTGGCTAATTTTTGTATTTTTATTAGAAACAGGGTTTCACCATGTTGGCCAGGCTGGTCTCGAACTCCTTACCTAAGGTGATTCCTACCTCAGCCTCCCAAAGTGCTGCGATTATAGCCATGAGCCGCTGTGCCTGGCCCCTTTTGGGTTTTTTTACAGTAGTGTAGGAATCCTATTTTCCCTGTGAAAATATAATAAATAGAAATGACTTTTGGATATGAATAACTCAGTTCTATTTTGAGTCTTTTAAAATTCGTTTCCTGTTAACATGTCACACACTTCCTAGTCCCTAAGGTCCTGGAACTCTTTTTCTCTAGTGCTTTCCCTCACCCTCTCCCAACTTCAAGGCCAAATTTCTGTACCATTGTATGTATCTTACTGTCCTGCTTAACTGTTCTATTTCTGAAATCTTAAACTGTTTATCTGAAACACTCTATTCTTCTAATCTTAATTCCCTCAATGGCACTCCATATTCTGCCACCTATAGAACTTTAAGTTCCCAGCTGGGCGTGTTGGCTCACACCTGTAATCCCTGCCCTTTGGGAGGCTGAGGTGGGTGGATCACCTGAGGTTGGGAGCTCAAGATCAGACTGACCAACATGGAGAAACCCCGTCTCTACTAAAAATACAAAATAGTTGAGCGTGGTGAAGTATGCCTGTAATCCCAACTACTTGGTAGGCTGAGGCAGAAGAATCACTTGAACCTGGGAGGTGGAGGTTGTAGTGAGCCAAGATAGTGCCGTTGCACTCCAGCCTGGGCAACAAGAGGGAAACTCCTTCTCAAAAAAAAAGATAAAAAAGAAATTTAAGTTCCCTAAATCAGTCAGTGTGTGGCTACCTTGGCTTTTCCATTTATCTAGCCTGGACCCACTGATTCCTCATTTAAACTGTGCTCTCATCAGATTTTCTCCTTTTTTCCCTTTGTTGCACCTCAGGAAACCTGCCATTGGCAACAGGGATCAGCCTCGGTGTTTGATCTCTCTTGTCCTGACCTCAGCTGTTAAGGATGGCTGGAGTTATCACACAGCCATGCTGACCAGGTCTGCTACAGTGATGAGTGCAGAATCTCCTGTCTTCCTTCCATCTTCATGATGCCTGATGGTCTTTTTCTTTTTTTCTTCTTGCCTACAGTTTCCTTTTCTGTTATGGCTGTTCCAGGTTTACCACGCTGCTAACCTTCACCCTTAACAAATGTCATAGACTATTTTCTGAGTGAAAAAACAAAAGTCAACAGTGATGAAATTCCTTAGCTGCCTCTCCTCACCTTCTAGCACAGAACCTTCTCACTTGGCAAAATCAGTATTTATCTTTCATTCATCTACTTTCAGAGAATGAAATGCCTCTACTTCTTTTCAGGGTTAATTCTCCAACAGAATTCTTGATCTCTCCTCCCCCTACACGCTCTAGAACTTTCATTCCTCAAATTTCCTCTCTCTTTCTTGGGTCTGTAAACTCTCCTTTTTTTTTTTTTTCCTGAGATGGAGTTTTGCTCTTGTCCCCCCAGGCTGGAGTGCAGTGGTGCAATCTCGGCTCATTGCAACCTCTGCCTCCTGGATTCAAGCGATTCTGCTGCCTCAGCCTCCCGAGTAGCTGGGATTACAGGGGCCCATCACCACACCTGGCTAAGTTTTGTATGTTTAGTAGATGTGAGGTTTCACCATGTTTCCTAGGCTGGGCTCAAACTCCTGACCTCAAGTGATCCACCCGCCTTGGCCTTTCAAAGTGCTGGGATTACAGGTGTGAGCCACTGTACTCAGCCAGATGCTTTCTTAAAGCAGACTAAGATGTCTGCTTCTTTCTGTCATAAGTTATCCCTCCTGCAACCCTATATTTACTTCCAGTTAAATTTCCATCTCCCTCCTATTCACATTCATACTTTAAAAGATATTAATTTCCCTGTCTCCCACTCATGACTTCACCCATTGTAATATGTCTTTTATTTATTCATGTACTCTTTGAAGTGTTGGCTATCAGTCTGTTCAATCCAATGGGCTTTCCCTAGTTCTTATGTGGACATTTCTGAATCAAGCGCATGGGAACACCACAACATTGCTAAAACTCTCTTCTTTCCATAAGCTGATCTCTCCTCTCCTACTTGACTACTCATAAAGTCATTCATTGAAAAAAGTAAGTGATTCTTTTAATTTGGCTTGTCCCTTCAATACTAGTGTGTCGTCTCTGGTTTAGCCCTAGGCAATTTGCTTCTGCCACTTGACATTTTCTCTTTCCGTAATTTCCTCTATTATTTTGACTTTCATTACAACTTAAATGCTAAAATTCCACAAATATGTAGCTAATCTAATGTCTCCAGCTTTAGGAGGTGATGCTGCTGATGATGTTGACGTTGATGATGATAAGATGATGACAATACTCTTCAGCCGAAGCCTACTAGGTATACACTTATAGTTAAGCAAGTTGAATTTATTGATTGTTGCAGTAAGGGAGAACACACATCATGGGGAGCTTTGGTCACCTTTAGTAAAAGAATGTTAGAACTCATTATAGGATTGTGCTTGGGTTATGTGTTTTGGGGCAAGGGTTAAAGGAGATGGGGCTTGGCTCTGTATTGGAAGATGCGAGGAAGCACAGAAATATATAATTGGGTATCTTAATAAATCTTACCTAGAAAAAAGGAATAATAGACCAAAGCTAAAGCTCTACTTGGTAAAGAAAAACAGTCTCTCTTATTAGCCAGGAAGGGGATGCATTTGGTATTTTGTGTTCTGTTTAGTGACCTTGTGTTTGTCTGTGCTTAGACATGGTTATGAATTGATTTTCTTTCTGTTTTTGTTCTTTGTTTTACATCACCATGGTCACATGGTGACCTTGTCAGATTCTGTGAGATTCTTTCTATTTGGTAACAGAACATTATGCCCTTTACTCTGAGGGCAGGCCAGCTCCTCACAATACCAAGAATTTGCTGTTACAATCAGTCAGTTCCAGAGTGGAAGGAGCTACTTTTCTTATCTCAACAATGGTGATGGTCGTGATGTAATAACAAATATTGCATCTGGTGCTGATGTTGTGGCAGGTACTGTTTAAACGGATTGATGTATTTTAAATCATTTAATCCTCACAATATGATTCTGATTTTTTCTGTCTTATAGATGAGGATATTATAGATGAGAACATAATAGATGACAACATAACTTACCCAAAGTGACAAAGCTGGTGATTTGTAGCCACCAGGTAGATCAGCTCCTTTGTACACACCATCCCATACCTTCCCACCTGCACTTGTCTCAGGGACTTGGCCTCTTATATTCCACCACTTTCCTTGTGACTGATTCTCACAGGCACAGCTCTATAGTGCCTTGTCTTCTGCTCATACTTGATCTTTCTTGCCTCCTGCCCTAGGATATCTCTGCTGCCACTCAGGACCACTTGATTAACCTGGAAGGGCAGTTGAATGAACTCTTTGGAGCACATGTTTAATGAATGGTGTGCAGAGCTGGTATCTATTCTTTATTCCTTCCTCTGGATAGACTGTCTTGAAATAGAATAGTGCCTGCAACTTCTTGGAAGACTCTCCTACAAGGTTGAACAAAGAAGCATGCTGGACAAAATTGAATGTTTGCTCTCTCTACTCTGATGACTTGCTCTGCTTCCTGAGATGTGCGCTGTGATAGCCAGTACCATACAAGCACTGGCACCAGGTTCTTTTTTTCGGGGAACCAGAGCAATCTGGATCTAGAGGGTGAAAAGTCAACCTGGATTTTCCAGTTTCCTCCTTGTTTATGCAATAGAGCATAGAGTTTTGAAGACCTTGGCATTAGAAAATGATAAACACCTGTTGAAGTTTAGATATTGCCACTATTAAGCAACAGGACCTTGAATAATTTTTTAATCTCTCTTACCCTGTCTGAAAAATTGGATATAAAAGTATTTACTTCAAATGGTATTACTTTCCTACAAAGTTATGACAAATTTAATAATGTTTTCTGTGATTAGCACGCTGCCTGACCTATAGCACATCAATATTATTTTTATTGTCATTATTAATTCCCCTCAAAACTTGCTCCTTTTCCTTTATTCCTATATTTGCTGGTTTTAACACTAATTTATTACCTCAATTAAACAGCTCTTAAGGTAGTAATTGACTGTTCTATCTGCTTCAACTCCTTTTTGTTTGAGACAGGGTCTCACTCTGTCATCCACATTAGACTGCAGTGCACAATCTCAGCTCACTATAACCTGTACTTCCTGGGCTCAAGCGATCCTCTCATCTCAGTCTCCAGAGTAGCTGGGACTACAGGCTCATGCTACCATGCCTAGCTAATTTTTGTATATTCTTGTAGAGACAGGGTCTCCCTATGTTGCCCAGGCTGTTCTTGAACTCCTGGCTCAAGCGATCTACCTGCCTTGTCCTCTCAGAGTGCTGGGATTAGAGGCATCAGCAATTGCACCTGGCCTTCTACTCTTTCTCTCTTTCTTCTCCCAGATTTTCACGATATAATTGGTTAATATATGGAAGTTTATTTTACCTCTGAAATTTCCTCTCACATACACTTCTTATGACCCTATTATTTTTATTTTGATAGCCCTAATCCAGGCCTTTCTAGCATCATACCATATTTTGCAATAAAAGAATTCCAAGTCAAGTGATCTTTCTGCCTTCTTGCCTTTACCTGTCAAATCTATCTTCTACTTTGCTGATGGTATTTTAAAACACAGCCCCATTTTAACACTAATAACTTGGCATTGTAATTGAGTATTTACTTATTTCCCTGTTTCTGCCAGGGTTTGTCTAACCCTTGGTGCTATTGACATTTTAGGTTAGATAATTATTCATTGTTGGGGGCAGCTATTTTTTGCATTGTGGAAATGTAATAGCACCTCTGGCCTTTATTCACTAAAATAATGGCACCTTCCCTCAGTTAGCACAGAAAACATCTCTGGACATTGCCAAATGTTCCCTGAAGGGCAAAATTGACTCTGATTGAGACTCCAGCTGTAAACTATAGTTCTATTCAGACAAGGGTGTATTTAATTGTCTTAAATCTCCAACATCAAGCCCCATGTTGGGAATATTATTGGTGTTTAATACATATTTTTTGAATAGAGAAATGAATGAGTTGACTCTCTGAAACCTTTTTTTAAATCTCATAGGCCACCCTACTTTTATCCATGTTTCCATAGCTTTTTAAAAAAACATTTTGCTATGTCTATGTGTTTGCCAAATTACACTGTATGATTTCATTATATCCCCAGGACTCACAGAATGAATGGAATATAGTAGTCGCTCAGTAAATACTTACTGAATTATTCTAAACATATATTTAGACCACATTGTTTTTTCTTTGTAAGGTACCATATAGTAACAATTTCATGTTTTCATAGCATGCAGTACTTCCCCTTTCTAGCACTTGTGCCAAATATAATTAACAACTGTGTGTGTACTTAATTGTTTCATATCTGTCTCCATAAATTATCTGAGGGTGAAGATTATGGTTGCCTCTTTTGTTCTGCTTCCCAAGGGGCTAACACAGAACCTCGTACAGAGTACATATTTAGTAAATTATAAGTCCTGTCAAATAAATGAATAAATTACTTAAACAAATTCATGTTGCCTCTAAGTGAAACAGAAAACTCAGGTACTTAGAGAATTTGGCTCTATATCTACACCATGGTTTACTGATTTATGTGATACAGCAGTCTTTGAGTCTCTGCTATATTTTGAAATTTTTAGTAAGTTTTCATCTCTGTCAAATTAGTGGAAAAGTAATTTGTGCCTCTAAATCACTTACTAAAATGGAGAACTTGAGGCTGTCATAAGTCAATACAAATGCTTGATATCCCAGGCTTGCAATCTCCTGTAGCTCAGCATGTTCATTTTTTTCCCAGTGCTAATGAATTAGCCCACAATCTTAATTGACATACTGACCTTGAAAAGTCTAGAAAATAATCTCGTCTGCCAGCCTCATTACCTAAGGCTTTATTAGCTGGGGAAATTTGACAATATAATGTGAAACAATAGTAATTAATCTACATATGGATGTTATAAATTAGACTTCTATCAAATAAAAGTAATCATTGTAATCCTTAACACTGGATACCGCAAAAACATTTTGGTCTCATATTCCAAATAAAAAATAAATAGCCTTGTTCTGTAATTGTCTCAAACTACTTATTACCTCATAATTTTTTTAATCTCAACAAATAATTTATTAGCATTTCAGAGAACAGCATATTATTTAAAATTCTAAATTTAGTGTCTTTAGAGAAATATTTTTACAGCACAGAAAAATAGCATGCTATATTAACGAATATTAGAACTAAGAGGGAGAAAAATCTCTTCTCATATACATGACTTTATATTTTCTTTCCTTACCATGGAATCCTGTTGTTCCCAATGGGATCCCAATTTTAGAATATGCAATAGACATCCACACTATAGAAATAAAGCTCACGATTGTTCAGGAGAAGCTAAGATATGGTCTTTCATTTGATGAGAAATTGGAAGCAAAAAATCATAATAAACAGCTTGCAATGAATGATCTCTAATGGAAGTATGCCATACTTTTTTTATTAACTGGCTTAGAATATTCTGATGGAAATATGATGTCAAAACAAATTTGAAAGTGATCCTAACCACAAGCAATCATATTAGGCACCTGTTGACTCTTATATACTGTGCATAACTTAATGAAAAAGGCAATCATTCCTCACAAAAGGGTTCGACTATGTTCCCAAGAGCAAGTAAAAATTACAAAAGTAATAAATTTGTCATTTCAACTTAAAAGCTACTGATATTTATGTGGACATTTTATTTTAGCTGAGAGTCTCTATTATATATGCTTTCAGTTCTTTTTAGCTTCTTGCAAATACACCAGTAATTTTCAGGACAAAAAAGAAGTATTCCTTTTTTGTGTCTGTTGCCACTAGGGTCAAATCCAAATTCCAGAAATACTAATGGTCTGTCTTCTGTCTACCTTCCTAACTTCACTCCTATTTGTTCCTTTGTTCCTGTCATTGTATCCCTAACCCAGTATCTGAGACTTGCAATCTCCTGTAGTCCATCATGTTCACTTTTCCCCAGCTTTATTCTGTGTAGCTCCAAAGAAAACACCCATAGTGCCAAACATACAGTGTTTTCGGTTGCACGGTCTTCTCTGCCTGGAATGAAGGCCCTGTTGTTTTTCCCTCTGGAAAATTTTTTCTTGTCTTTCAAATCTCAGTTCAAGCCAACAGTGTCTCCTCTCTGAAGCTTTCATTGACTCTTCCAGGTGGGCTTAGCTGCTCATTCCTACCTCTTTCTATGACAATGTTTCCTACCATCTCTACTGGAGACCAGAGTATTACAGGTATTAGTGTCAAGATCAAATGACCCTGTAGTGCCCCTTGCCTCTGCACTGAGCACAGCATCTGTAGAAAATGTCTCCAGTTCTTGACATGGCTATTTTAGAGCAACGTTGATGAACTGGAGCATGTTCAGAGAAGAAAGGGATCTTAAAGCCATAATATCACGTACTTCCATTCCTGCAGTTATGAACTGGGGTTATTAGTATCTGAGGCTATTCTAAGATCAAAATAAAATAACACATATAAATACTTTGTTAAGTTGAAAAGTGAATTTTGATAAAAATATTCCATGCCAGTTTACCAACTTCATTCTTCCTCTGTTTACTGGCCAACCTCTTGAGAGAATAGACTCCCTGCTATGCATTCATTTCCTCTGATTATAAATAATCATATATTGAAAATACTGTTGTCATTTCCTTCCTGCCTGCCTTCCTGCCTTCCTTCTTGCCCTCCTGTCTTCCTGTCTTCCTGCCTTCCTGCCTTCCTGCCTTCCTTCCTGCCTGCCTGCCTGCCTTCTTGCCTTCCTGCCTTCCTGCCTTCCTTCTTGCCTGCCTGCCTGCCTGCCTGCCTGCCTCCTTCTCTTCTGTATTCTGCTTGTAGATACTTGGAACAAAATCACTAGATAAAAATCTACTTAGGGCCAGGCAAGGTGGTTCATGCTGATAATCCAAGAACTTTGGGAGGCCAAGGCAGGGGGATTGCTTGAGGCAAGGAGTTCAAAACCAGCCTGGGCAACACAGCAAGACCCCCATCTGCACAAAAACAACTTTTTAAAAAATTGTACTAGCATGGTGGCATGCACCTGTACTCCCAGCTACTCAGGAAGCAGAAGCAAGTTGATTGCTTGAGCCCAGGAGTTCAAGGCTGCAGTGAGCTGTGGTTACACCACTGCACTTCGGCCTGGATGACAAAGCAAGACCCTGTCTAAAAAAGTAATAATTTTAAAAAATATACTTAGGCATAGGCAAAGAGAGGCAGAGAGATGGAACTGAGCCTAGTCTTCAGTGGCATGAGGCAGAAAGAGAAAGCCCAAATTGGCAGTCAAGAACAGGAGCAGGTGGATGGTGCCAGGAGGCTTAACAAACAGTCACAGAGGGCTCAACATGTATGTTGGGCGTGGTGGCATGGGCCTATAGTCACAGCCACTCCAGGGGCTGAGGCAGGAGGATCACTAGAGCCTAGGAGTTTCAGATTGCAGTGATCCATGCACTCCAACAAACTTAGTGAGACCCCATCCCTTTAAACAAACAAAAAGCAAATGGAGGAGTGATGCTGGGAGACCTGCCCCAGGAGCGCATTCGTAGGTGCATTCCCCACCCCAGGCGCCCAGGAAACACCTGTGTCTATGCTTGATGAAGAAAACAACTGCCAACCCCTCCCCTGAAGCTTAAAACATAATTAGGTGAACCATCTTCACCTAGCAGAGGCAGGGGAGGGTTAGAAGGCCCACTGCAGTCCACTCAGAGGAGGTCTTGAATGAGAACATTAACTTGGCAGCCCCTAGTTTCTGCTGAGGTAAAACACAACCTACTTCTTGTGACAGGAAAGAGCTGCTGATAATTATAATTTGCAGACAGTGTATTTTGTAAATCCACACTGATTATTTAAAAGTGTTTGTAACCCACCTGCCTATTACTTGGCCAGGGAGACTGCAATGCTTCCGTCCTCTCATCTCTGAAGAGCTGCTGAGCACGGGGGCCCTTTTGCCTCATCATGACTGCCGGTCAGCGGCCCTTCTCCACGTTTTTTTCTATTGTACCAGCTTTATGTTGTGTTCTTAATATTTCTTAACTCAAGGTGGTTGAGTTGGGTTTAGCACTTTATTACAAAATAGTGCTTTTCATAGGAGAAATGGGTCAGTGAAATTAAAGTGCTGTGCAATGCTTACAGTGAAAAGAGCTAGAAATCTGAATAGTACACTATAAACTCTGAGGACAGAAAGATTCTACTATGAAATCTGGAAGTTTCGTGCTGATTGTAGAAGTCGTATTAGCATGGAAAGAAAAACACACCAAGAAACCGGTTTCCTTGTGCTAGGCAAAGGCAGCGATTTTTCAGAATGCCTCAACTTCTAAAAGAGTAGGTTACCGGTAGCAGTTTGGGCATTGTTGTTCTCAGGTATTAACAATCAGATTGAGAGTTCTGCCAGTGTGCATACCACTTAAATATTCCATCCCTGCAAAGCACCACATAGCTCTCTATCTGAGGATGAACTGGCAGGTATGCAGCCCTTACCACTGTAAATGAAATGATCATTTCAACTTAATGCCTACTGATTAGAAAACTGATACACGTCCCTCACACATAATTTGTATCACACAAAGAAGCTCAGTAAAAATGTATTATGTTGTATCCCAATGCCCAGAGCTACTGGCAGGCACTTCTCAATGTCTGTGTATGAAAATTGATGATAATGATGATAGCAATAATATATATTGTTCCAAAATTATACCTGTGTCAAACACAGTTCTAAGCACACTACATACATTAACTCATTCATGCTCACAGCAATCCTGTGTAATTAGGGTTATTAAAATCCCCGTTTTATAGCAGAGGCGACTGATATATAAAGATGTTAAGTAACTTGCCTGCGGTGGATATTTGTGTATGTTTCCTAGGGCTGCCACAACAAACTCTTACAAACTGAATGACTTACAACGACAGAAATGTATTCTTTCATGGTTCTGGAGGCCAAAGTATACAATTAGGGTGTTGGCAGGGTAGTTCGTCCTTGTCCTAGCTTCTGGCTGCTGGCAGCCCTTAATGTTCTTTGGTTTATGGACACATCACTCCCGTCCCTGCCTCTGTGTTCACATCACTTTCTCCCTGAGTCTTCTCCTTTCTTCTTTTCTAAGAACATTTATCATTGGATTTAGGGCCTACCCTAATCCAGGATGAGCTCATCTCAAAATCCTTAATTTAATTCTATCTGCAAAGATCCCTTTTCCAAATCAGGTGATAGTCACAGGTTCCGGATGGATCTTTTTTTTTTTTTTTTGGAGGGGGTGGGATGGGGTGCATATGGAGATATTCAGCCCACTGCAATATTAGTACCAGGGTTCAGTCCCAGGTATTCTGGCTTGGAAGTTTGTTTCTAGACGCAGTCACATAGTCTTACTTGGGCTTTTTGGATTTTATTGTAGTTTACAAAATTGGGATCAAGCTGTACTTATAAGGTGATCACTTCGAATGCTGGTTTTTGTTCCCAGAGAAGTAAAGAAAGCAGCTGGGAGCCTCCCTTTCTGGGCCTTTTGCTCCTGTCACCCCAGGTGGACCATGCTTTGTGGTCTGTAAGATAAGCTCTTTAGGGCCAGGCACGGTGGCTCACGCCTATAATCCCAGCACTTTGGGAGGCTGAGGCAGGTAGAACACTTGAGGTCAGGAGTTCAAGACTGGCCTGAACAACATGGTAAAACCCAGTCTCTACTAAAAATACAAAAATTAGCTGGGCGTGGTGGCTAATGCTGGTAATCTCAGCTACTCTGGAGGCTGAGGCAGGAGAATCACTTGAACCCAGGAGGTGAAGGTTGCGGTAAGCCGAGATCACACCATTGCACTCTAGCCTGGGCAACAAGAGTGAAACTCTGTCTCAAAAAAAAGATAAGCTTATTAGCAATTTTGATCCAGAGCTGAGTAAACTTGAATCAGGGGATAAACATGCCCGCAGCATGTGGGAATTAATTGTTATACTCAGGGAGTGGCTGAGTTGTGTGAGCTTTGAATGATTCCAGAGATAAATTCATTCTTCTGAATCTTCAAGGGCAGTCCACCATGTGCTGGAACTGTGCTAAGAGAAGGAACTGTGACCTTGGAGCTCTCCTGCAGACTCAGCATTATTGCCTGCACACTGCCAGCCTGAAATGTTGAACAAGACTGATAGGTTGTCAGGAAAGCCCACTTTGGCATAGTGTCACTTAGTGACAGAGTGAAGAAATGAATTGACAATCAGTCATTTAATCCTATATAATTCTTTATTGCTGTAGAAATAATGGCCTTTCTTCATAGACCTCAAGTATTTATAACATATATTTTCATCCATCTCTCAAGGTTCCAATTAGGAAGATTGTGTGAAAGTCATCCTGAAATATTAACAGTAAGAGAGAGACTTAATTTTTTAATCCATCATGAATTCTTCATAGACAATATTTGTTTGGTTTTCATAAAGTGTCCAAGGAGATAATTTTAAGACTTACTGTCTTAAAATTTTTGAATCACATTATGGAAGCTGCAATTTACCCAATCATTTAGAACCAAATATCTTCATCCCTCTTTTCATCTTTTTTTTTACTATTCTCCCTGAAAACATAAACCTTCTGTTCCACAAGATATTCGCCCGTCTTCATCTGCATTGCAGTGTGACCTTACCCACAGGTCATCACTGAAACCTGCCTATCTAGGACTATAGGACAAAAAGGACACTTTTTAACCAGATAGGATGTTTTCCTGAGGGTTTGTTACTGAATAGTGACGTTTTTTCATTTTCTTTTATTTAAGCAGCTTGGTGAATTAAACACATCCATATCATGTCTTGACCCCTGCTCTGTGACCCAATGGTGTGTCTGTGGCTGTTTCTGCACATGAATACATAGAATGTGCACACATACATTTTTCTTCCTCCAAAGGGAAAGGCAGTTCCCATATGGAAAATGGATTATGTTCCAAACATTTGTTTGTGGAACTGATTGGTGAAAAGTTGGGATCCATTTTTCTCTGGCAATAGTAAACGATGTGTGGTGGTTTCTAGGTCAGCTCTCAGAAGCTTTCTAATTAATAATGTTTATTAATAGGGCTCTAGAACCAGTGACCATTTATAATATTGTTTCTATGGGAAAAATGCATCCTGAGCTTTTATTTCAGATTTTCGTGTTACGTATCTTCAAAAAAAAAACTTATTTAGAGTGCTGAAGTCACATGACTTGGGTTCAAATCCTGGCTCTCCCTCTTGTAAAGAATGACTCTAGTCAACTTGCTTTACCTCATTAAACCTCAATATCCCTATCTGTAAATAAGAAGAGTAAAATTGTGTCTTCGTATGTTTTTTTTGAATATTAAAGTAATCCATATGAATGCACTCAGAACTGTATTTACTAAGTGCTATGTGGTAAATGCACTCAGTATATTTGAGCTTTTATTATCTTCCTGTCTGATTGCTGCAGAAATGAAGACTTGTGTCCTCTACATTCTAGGGAGTAAGGTCAAGCACTCTTATAACACTGGAGGTGGTGCTTGCAGCCTGGAGTGTGTACCCTGACAGTGATGGGGAAAGGGACTTTAAGGAGTTAGGAAGGAGGGGTGAAATAGGAGCTGGCCTTGTGGGCCAGGGCAGGTGAAAGAATGGTACAGATAGGGGTGTTATTTGATAGGCCTGGAGCTGGGAGGGACCCTAGGGAAGGGAGGTGTGATAAGAGTACAGCAGAGACCCTCCCCCTACTCACATGTCTCCTTTTTCTCTCTGTGCCCCTACCCTGGAACTAGAGAGGTGAGGGAAAGGCAGAACGCATCCCATCTTTACAGCACTATTGTCAGAGGCGTTTGAACCAGAGCAATTCTACCTCGAATAGGGGCTGGGTAAAATGAGGCTGAGACCTACTGGGCTGCATTCCCAGATGGTGAAGGCATTCTAAGTCACAAGATGAGAAAGGAGGTCAGCAAAAGATACAGGTCATACAGATGTTGCTGATAAAACAGGTTGCAGTAAAGAAGCTGGATAAAACCCACCAAAACCAGGATGGCAACAAGAGTGACCTCTGGTCATCCTCACTGCTACCCTCCCACCAATGCCTTGACAGTTTACAGATGGCATGGCAGTGTCAGCAAGTTACCCTATATGGTCTAAAAATGGGAGGCATGGATAGTCCACTCCTTATTTAGCATATAATAAAGAAATAACCATAAAAATGGTTCCAGCAGCCTATGGTGCAGCCATTGGACTAGCCATTCTTTATTCCTTTACTTTTGTAATACACTTGCTTTCACTTTGTGGACTCACCCTGAATTCTTGTTCAAGATCCAAGAACCCTCTCTTGGGCTCTGGATTGGGACCCCTTTCCAGTAACACTATGACTTTTTATTTCCTTCTTCTCTTTCTTTTTCCTTCTCGTTCAGTGCCTTCATCTGAGTTACAAACCCCTCAACTGCTGTTGACCTGGAACTAAGAGGAGGAAGGCAGAAGTTGTCTGTGTGTGTTAGGAAGGGAGAGAGAAGAGGAAGGATGACAATACAGTTTTACCTTTTGCTTACGTTGTGTGCCATCCCAGGGCTTTCAATGAAGTCTGAACTGGTGAATTTCAGTAGATCAGAATGAGTAAAAGCTGTGTCAAATATCCTTATTCCTTAGCTCTTTGACCCTTTTCTGTTTTCCACTGAGCCTGTTTCATGCCTTGCAGTCCACCTCAGCATATCATCTACAGATGCTAAGAATGTCTCCCAGGACCATGTTCTTAAGCCAATGTCTTGGGCTGTAATGTCCTGCAGTGTCACTGCAGACATCTGAACCTGTTTCCATGTGATTCCTTTGTGTGAAGATCACAACCATGTCGTTTGCCAATCTCAGAACATTTTAACAAAGATAGCTAAGATATTTTCTATAACATTTGTAAGTGGAAGACTCTATAAGCATCTAGCATCATTATTTAGCCTTACTAATATCACTGGTAATTCTGCGACCAAATTATAGTTATTAAATGTGCATGGTCACCATTTTATCATTATCATTATTTATAATTATAATTTGGGAGGTTGACAGATTATACAATACTGTTTTATTATGTGACCAGATATTTCTTACATCTTTTGACAACCCAGAGAGAGGCTTTATTCTCTTAGGGGTGAGAAATTCTAACAGTAGGCCAGGAACAGTGGCTTATGCCTATAATCCCAACACTTTGAAAGGCCAAGGCAGGAGAATTGTTTGAGCCCAGGAGTTGGAGAGCAGCCTGTGCAACATGGCGAAACCCCATCTCTACAAAAAATCCAAAAATTAACTGGACATCTTGGTGCATGCCTGTAGTCCTAGGTACTTGGGAGGCTGAGGTGGGAGGATCACCTGAGCCTGGAAAGCAGAGGCTGCAATGAGCTGTGATGGTCCCACCACACTCAAGCCTGGTGACAGAGCAGATCCTGTCTTGAAAAAAAGGAAGGGTTAGTGGGGAGGAGAGAAAGGAGAGAGGAAGGGAAGGAGGAAGTTCCAGCTGTGAGCCAAGGTTGCTGTCGAGGGATAGAAAGCAGTGCCCATCCCCAATCTCTACTTCTCTGAGTCCTTGGACAAAGGCTGTGGCAGTACTTCCAGGCAGACCTCCATCACAGGCCACTCTGAAGATCGTTTCTCCAAAGGGCTGATTCTATGTCATAATTCCGGTGTAACTTAATCTTATTTTATGGAGCGTTGCTTACAAAGCAAGTGGCCTGAAAACTAGTTCTTTGCATTCTAATGAGAGTCTTTGGTTTTCATTCAGAAGCAATTTAAAGACCTTTCACATCTTTATGCTCTTCTCTCTTTGTTGTGGAAAAAAACACTCATTCTTTCTCAAGCAAGTGAACATCTCAAATTTAACCTGGAGTCACTTAAGTCTGGACATGGCTTGGATGAGGTTTTATTGTTCTTCCATTTTCCCCTTTTAGATGAGTTGTGACTGCAATTTAGTCATTCTATCTCTAATAACTGATTGAAAGGCACCATTTTTTTAAGAATTCAGAAGAAATCTACATTAAAGAATCTACATTATGTAATTGATTATCTTTGCTATTTTCTGGGGAAATGTATGAAAGAAAGTGGAAGGGCAAATATAAGTCTAACAGTACCCACTTTCCCCATATAGTTTTGTGACCCTAAAACAGGCCAATTAACATTCTTTGGGTTACCTCTCCAAATTTTTCATTTATAAAATTGGTTGATAAATGGTTTACATTAATCTGTATTTGACTTAATGTATCTGGAAAGCCACAAGCCTGTGGTTCTTAAGTTCTTCTCTTATATGCACTGATGTTCTATGAGTGACCAGTGTGTTCTGGTGCCAATAACTTTTCCCAGTTCACAGGGAATTTAAGTTAGTGAATGGAATGCTTAAGGCCTTTCTCCCATGAAACACTTCTAGATCTTTGGCTTTCTTATACCTATCATAATCTAGTAAAAAATGTCTTTTGGGTGGGCTAGAATTTTCTATTCCATTATTTTAATTACTTCTAGTATTTTAAGTAGCTTCCAGGTTCTCTGCCACCCAAAAAACTTTGAAAATCACTTGTCTTTGCTGTACAAAGTATATTTCACAGATTCTCTGAAGATGTTTTTATATCTCATCTTCCTTGGAAGTTTTTAGTTGTCTTAGAGGAAGGCACCATAAAGAGTGATGCCAGGGTCATTTTTGGTAACATACTACTTCTCAACATTTCACCTCTGCCTTTTATCTTTTCCCTATTTTTCTTTATATTTTCATTCCTTCTCTGTTTTATATTCTCTATCATTAATTGAGTATCTACTATGTGCCAACCATATGCTCATCCTCACATCAACTATGCAGATGAAGATACAAAGACTCAATTACGCTAAGTAACTCACCTTAGGTCCCATAAGTAATAAACGCCAGAGTCAAGAGGCTTCCCCTTAAAAACCATAAATTCCCATCTTGCTGTATTGCTTCTCTCTTTCTCCTCTATCACGTGCTCTCCTTTTCCTTTCTCTTTTTTTCTCTATTTAATTGTAGTAAAATACACATAACAAAATTTACCATATTACCCATTTTTAGGTGTGCAGTTTAGTGACAGTAAGTACATCCATATTGTACAACTATCACTACAATCTATCCTCAGAACTCTTTTTAACTTGCAAAACTGAAACCATACTCATTAAATGATAATTCCCATTCCCCTCCTCCCATTAGCCACTGACAACTACTCTTCTCTTCTCTGTCTTCTATGAATTTGACTACTACTCTAGGACCTCAGATGTGTAGAATCAAATAGAAATTGTCTTTTTGAGTCTGGCTTATTTTACTTGACATAATGTCCTCAGAGTTCATACATGTTGTAGCATGCATCAAAATTTCCTTCCTTTTTAAGGCTGAATTAATGTTCCATTGTATGTGTATACATTTTGTTTGTGTGTTCATTCATCGATGGACACGTGGGTGGCTCACACCTTCTGGCTGTTGTGAATAGTGCTGCTGCTGTGAACATAGGTGCACTGCCTTTCCTTTTGAGTACACTTCCTCCTCATCTTCTGCATAAATTTTAGGCTTGTCTGTGGTACTCACTGACATTGTTTAATCCCAGTGACAACACTAAGACCTAGAAAATGACCACCTAACTGTGGAAGCTGTGGACGGTTTCACTGATTTTTCTTGTCAGTGTATTTACCCCCCTTAGTTTTGCCTTTCTTCTCAATTTGGGTTTTGCATGGTAATGAATGCATGCCTTTCATTGGCTCCTGAGTCCACAGATTTCTGCCTCTTGCTACCCTTGGGTGGAACTCCAATGGAACTCTTTAAACCTCTAGAGGAGTTGTAAAAGAGCCAATCGACGTGTGTGTGGAATGCAAGACATGAGCAAGGTATATTAGTCTGTTTTCATGCTGCCGATGAAGACATCCTTGAGATTGGGAAGAAAAAGAGGTTTGATTACACTTATAGTTCCACATGGCTAGGGAGCACTCAGAATCATGACAGGAGGCTAAAAGCACTTCTCACATGGTGGCAGCCAGAGAAAATAAGGAGGATGCAAAAGCGGAAATTCCTGATGAAACCACCAGAACTCATGATACTTATTCACTATGATGAGAACAGAATGGGGGAAGCCACCCCACCCCGCCGTGATTCAAATTATCTCCCATAGGGTCCCTCCCACAACATGTGGGAATTATGGGAGTACAATTCAAGATGAGATTTGGGTGGGGACGCATCCAAACCATATCATGAAGTGTGTGAGATAGCACACTGGGTGGAGGCAGGAGGGTGGGTAGTAGAAGTAGAGGTTTAGTTCCCAACTTTAGTGAACTTCTAACTCACAAATACTTATTACTTTATCTGTTAGTTTATGTAGCTTGGAAATTTTATTGTCAGATTTATTCAGTGTGTCAGTTATTTTCCACTGGAATGATTTTTGCCCCTGCCCCTACCCTGGACATTTGACAATGACTAGAGATGTTTTGGTTGTCACAACTATGGCAAAAACCGCAATTACTTTTGCACGAACCTACCGCCTTACAGTGGTTGGAGGTCAGAGATGCTGCTAAATATCTTCTAGTGCATGGAACAGCCCCTGCAACTGAGAATGATCCAGCCTAGATGTCAGTAGTACCAAGGTGGTGAAGCCCTGCAATATATGTAGTATTGCTCAGTTTATATTGGTTAATCACCTAATAAGGAACATAAAACTCACCACTAGTTTTCTCAAGGAAAACATCTTTATGACAATACAGTAACTTGAAATCAAGCTAGCATTTCCCATGCTATAATTGTCATTATTTGCTAATCCAGGATATAAAATTTTTAGTGCTTAAGTGGAATGTTAGTATCTAAAGAAAATTTAAAAACATAATTTGGTATTTAATATATTGGCAATTAATATCTATTTTTAAAAGAAAAAACCATCGGTGTAACTCATAAACTCTCTTTGGATTTGAAAAGCATTGTGTTACTGCCTCCTGTATGTTTCTTTTTAATAGACTAATACTATATTTAGATTTTAGTCCTTATACAGATATCTTATGAGGTAATGTTGGAAGCTCTATAGGGTATTTTGCAGCATTGATTTAAAATATTCCATGGATAACCCACTTGCATAGAAGATGATACTAAAAATATAAACAAAATTCATTCCCAATCTGCCCATTTTCTTCAGCTGGAATACTAGCTAGGAAACTCCTAATTTAGTTTTCTGCTTTATGGATATTGTGTTTAAGTAGATTCCTTTCTTCCATAAAATGAAATTTGAACAAGTGGAGTGAGCTGAAAACACAATTGATTGGAGATGTGCAGACCCCCTGTCAGGTGTCCTGAGAGGCATAGAGATGCCCGAGACCAGTCACTGCCCATATGTCTAAACCAGAATAATTACAAGACATGTAGTAATACACAAAATAAATGCAGGGCATGTAATAAAACCAATATGTCTTCATCACCAATCCCCTGTCGTTTGTACATTCTCCAGTGCTGAGCAATGAAAACTAATGTTCATAAGATTTCTGAAATTCTTTCCTAATCAAGGGAAGAATAAATTTGGGTTTAATGTTCTAGTTATTTGGTTATGTCTCAAAGGTTGTTATCAAAGGTACTTCTCGCACATGTACAGGAGTTGATCCTCAGACACATAACCACAAAAAGCTTTATTCAGGAATCCTTGTCTTTCTGTTGCAGGACCTGGGAGGAAGGCAAGGTACTCATCTTTGATGACTCTTTTGAGCATGAGGTATGGCAGGACGCCTCATCTTTTCGGCTGATATTCATTGTGGATGTGTGGCACCCGGAACTGACACCACAGCAGAGACGCAGTCTTCCCGCAATTTAGCAGGAATTCATGCAAGTTTGGGATGCTCTGAAGAGAGGCTGACTTTCTGGTTCCATTTCCTTGGGTGTAAGGATAGAATTTCGTACACTAAGACTCTTAATTCCCTTGATTTGCAGCCTGAATAATTCTAAGCCTCCTCCTAGGGTTAGAAGACACTAAAGGGAATATTTGCCTTGCTGCAATTCACTTAGAAAACACCCTGCTGGGTGTCATCCATTGACAGCGCTGGTCTTCTGCCGGTATTTAAGGTGAGCATTTGATAGCTTCTACCTTACCAGCCAAAGATATTTTCCCCATGTAGAATAGGTCTAAATCAGTGTATAATGAGAATATATGTAGAGACTGTGAATGGATTGCTTTAGTTTGTAATTTTTCTATGCAGTTATATTTTTATAGTGTAGCTAGACCATTTTGTCATCATGTACCACTACATTTTTGTTGATTTTAATGACAAGCTGTATAAATGCTTTACTTCTAGATGTTTAATGGTAGCATTACTGGGGAACTCAGACTCCCCTCTTTTAATTCTTCTTAGTAAAAGACAGTCATGAAAAAAGCAGTTTTATTTTCCTAATACAAAAAAGAAAGAGGTCATGGTGCCAGTGTCTATGAACTGTACCCATCCTAACTCTACAGTCGTTTGGTTTTTTTAAATCTTGATTCAGATCCTCCTCTCACTATGCTGGTGATGGAAAAATTGTCAAAATCATATTTATTTCACAGAGGAACTTTTCACACTGAAAAAAGACCATGGGATTATTTTATATTGTTATAAAAATCCCACATGCAAATTTTTTTAATGCCAAGTATTAGAGGTTCTGGGGAAAAGTACAGTTTATGAAAATAAAAATATGTTCTTTCAGGGTCAGGTGCATAGGTGACTGATAGGGAGTCTGGCTCCTGGCTGCTTTGCCATTCATGAGGCATGTCCTGGGGACACAGGTTCTTTGCCTATGGTAGATCCATGTGAATGACAGGAAGCCAGCTCTTCAGTTTTGGAGATGATTTCCACCATAATTCTGTAGCAGTATTAAGGATGGCAAAGTAAAAGGTCACCAAGAATGCCAAGATCTTTGTCCTGGGTATAGGAGGTCCAGATTGCTTTCCTTTTTGATAAAAGAGTCTTAAAGGCTGTCCCATCTCCCTGGCTTGAGAAACTTCTGCCGTTTTAAACATCACCATGAAATTACAATTATTATCATCTATATTTAGTTTCAACATTACCCACAACATAGAAATAACAGTTGAAAATGGTCTTGCCTACTCATTCCAAAGATGATCAAGTCATTAATTTAGTAAAGTATTAATGCATCAGACTTTGTATTTTTTAAATCAAACCTAACTAGAGATGTTAGATAAAAGAATGTAGTGATATTCATGCACTGAATTCTAAGCCAATATGAACAAGAATGCTGCAGGAATGGCACGGAAATCAACAGATTTCATTCATAGGTAGAAAAACACTTGTGCTTTCTTTTCCATCTAAAAACAAAAGGAGACTATCTATCTATCTCATTTAAAGAATAGTTCTTTGAAATTGACATTGACCCTTTTTGCTTGACCTTAAGAACATTAGCTTCTAGTAGATGAATTTGCAAAATGCTTTTCCTATTCTTCTGTTTTGCTGGTATTGAAAAACCCCACTGAATCAGATGAAGAGGCATGGGAGGGAAAATATCCAAATTAATTACTAAAATTGAGAAGAGAAGGCAAACTCCTGAAAAGTAAATGGTATGTGTGTCCTTCCGTATTTATTGAACAGAGGAAATAACTAACTGACAAGGGCAATACAATTCAGTGCTCATGTAGTAACAAACATTTGCGTCACTTATTGAATTTGGTTCTCATATGTATATTGCATACACATAAAGAAATTCAAACTATAAGTCATCATCGTTGAGCCATCATCTTACATTCATGTAATGAAATTATGGAAGAAAGTAAAAACTAGCTCTTAACTTAGTAAACATAATATGGTATTTAAAATCAGGTCACTACAGTAGGCTTCTAAATATTGCCAATTTAAAAGCTAAAAATGGTATTACTGTTGCAAAGTGTTGTCAGTAATTAATTGACTCCAATAGCATTGTAAATACTTGGATCCCACAACTATTTTAAACCCAAGCAATAAAGTGGATTTTCTAATTCACATAAATTCTTTATTTCTCTTACCTATGTCTTGGTACATAAGAAAAGTGTTTCCATCACCGCATTGGTAGAATTAGTTCAATATTATTATTTTTGTGATTTAAAATGTCTACAAAATGAGTTTAATTTATATTGTGATGCAGTTGTTTGAGAAATATTTTAAATTGTTTCAACTTTATTTCTCCTAAGGTGTAATATAAAAATTACTTTTGTTATTATTCTTTACCAGTAGGGAAAAAGAATAAAACATTAGATCCATTGAGAAAGATATGTAATAAATAATTAATATTAGTAATAATATCTAGCAGGGGTGATTACGACCAGTTGAATCATCTCTTTCCTTTGAATTATTTGGCTAAAAAATTAACTCTCCCAAATATTTAAAATGTGAAATCATATTTTACTGCCCATGATTAACTAAAATTTTTTGTTTGACATTGAGCACCAACTGGTCATACTAATAAATACCCATGTCATGCAGATAGCTGGGTAAATAAGAGATATCTAAAAATATGCACTGGTCTTGGAAAACATGGCACAAGTAAGGATATCATATCGTATGGTGTCCGTTTATTTTATATCTGATTTCCTTTGAATGGGTAGTTGGGAACTCCATTTCTAAGGAGAATAGGTAAATAAAATGACCTTTGGCATTTCACCCTGCATCTCCAGTCTTCTTTAATTTCAGTACCTGCATATTTAGCCATCCATATGGCTCTTGCTCAATGATTGATTGAATATCTACCCTCTCACCAACAACCATGTTCTTTCTCCACATCTTTAATAGTTGCAGGAGGGTTGGGGGGCAAGGGGTAAATGGTTCGATAGCACTTTTCTTTGCTGTAGTGACCCAATTGAAGCAACTTGAATGGATTCATTCATCACTGACATTTGTTTTCAATGAGACGTCTCCTCTGCATACACACACTGCACTAATGGGCTCTTGAGCTGCCTGTGGGAACTCACATTGCTAAGATGAAATAATAATCATATTTCACGTGCATGTGTCTTCCTTTAAAATCATCAGCTCATGATAGTCAGTCAGCTAGTGGCCTGACAAGAGATGTGACATCATCAAAATAATTTTTTGCAGGATATCAAAATAAGCAAACTTTGCAAATACTCAGACCTAAGAGAACATGCTCTTAGGCTGAACAATTCGATGCTGGTGATGATTAGGTCAAGGGAAATTAATTTAGTAAGAATGGAAATTACTGGAGATACTTTTGTCTCAGAGTTTTGTACTACATGAAACTTGACAATGGTGTCTGCACAGTTTAACTCTGATACATTTACTTGGAAACGCACTTAAGTTTCAAAAACTGGAGAGGGTCCCTGTGTGATACCTCAGAAAAATTCTTGTCCTAATGCAGTGTGTGCATCAAATTAGTTATTTTTTCAATTTATTTGCTACCATAAATATGAAAGGGAGAATCATCTTTTTTACATAAATGCCTTGCACCATCCTCCAATCCCTTTACTGGAGAAAAAAAACAGCATCTCTCAAGTCTTTTTGTCCAACTTTGGCTGCTCAGACCGATGGCTGGTGACAGTCATTGCAGGGGGTTAGGAGTAGAGTACCTTGTGTCAAGCAAAACACGCGTGTCCATGTGGGTCAGTTGCGCATGTGCTTCCTGGGTGGCTGATACCACTGAAGGCCAGTGTGCGGGAGCATTGGGGTGACAGGGTTCAGTCCAGAGCCAGGAGTGGCTGAGTGTTCTCATTCTCTCCCTTCTCCTCATGTTTCAGGGTCCCAGCTTCTACCACAGACTGAGATCTAACAAGAGGGAAGGGAAAAAAAAGACATAATTACAAACAATTCATGGTGACAATTTTGGAACTTTTGAAGACATTCAGATTTTATGTTTCTCTTTTTAATAAAGACACTCAAAAATTAACTAGGTTCAGTGGCACATGCCAGTAGTCCCAGCTACTCAGGAAGCTGAGGTAGGAGGATTGCTTGATCCCAGAAGTTCAGGCTGCAGTGAGCCATATTGTGCCACTGCACTCCAGCCTGGGTGAGAGAGGTAGACCCTGTCTCCAAAATAAAAATAAGAAATAAAGACACTCAAAATAATAACTACACAATGTATTCCCTTTCATATTTCTGTTTTTCTTACTTTTGCTTGCCATACCATATTTTTATGGAGAGAAGCATTTTGGAGTATTGGAATAATCTTTGCATTGATCTCTTCTCCTGGTAAAAGGGACATATGTATTCTAGCCACACTCTGCCCCAGCATCTAAATATCCTGTGTACTTTGAGATATATAAAGTTTGTTGAATTTTTAATGTTTTAGTGTACTTTTTAAACTCTTTGTCTCTCAGAGTCATTGGAAACTACCATGCATAATGTTAAGACCATGAATCAGATGGTAAAGTTAGATTCCATCCCTTACAGGCTGGGAAGCTTGGACAAGTTCTTGAAACAACTCTTTGGACCTTGATTCTCTCACCTGTATACTAGAAGTATTACCTAATTCCCACAGTTGTTGATAAGGACCACAACTAATAATATGCATAGAGCATTTGGCATGGAATTATAGTTAAAACTTATGGAGCACTCTTATGACCAACCACTATTGCAATACTAGTAATGATCTGTAGTTTTTAATGTGTTCTTTTATCTTAGAGTAATAATGATTTTTTTCTAAGTTGATATGAATTCAACCAAATTATTTTCCAGCTTACAGAGAAAATGTTATAAAAAGAGCTATCGTGTTTAATATTTAATAAATGTTCACAATTAAAAACAAATTATTCCTTATGAAAATGGTTACATTGTTCAAATAAGTAAAACTTACATATATGTGCAATAAGTTGTTAACTCAGTAGACCTGGGATGCCCAAACCCTACACATTACAAGTGTTCAAGACTGGCCTTTGACTGGCTCCTCTGAGCCCTTAGAATGGCGTGCTTGATAAGAAGATCTTTGTATATCTGAGACCTTGGTTCATGCCAAGTAGTTTATGCTAACAGTGTGATTTATAGTGCATGCTTGCTTTTGTGTGTCTGAGCTTTAGGTCACAGTGTATCAGTTTGACCCTTTTAAGGCAGTAAGAAAGAGTGTCAGAGGTATTTGAACCAGAGCAACTCCATCTTAAATAGGAGCTGAGTAAAATAAGACTGAGAACTGCTGGGATGCATTCCCAGGAGGTTAAGGCATTGTTAGTCACAGAATGAGATAGGAGGTCAGCAAAAGATACAGGTCATAAGGCCTTGCTGATAAAACCGGTTGTAGTAAGGAAACCAGTCGTAACCCACCAAAACCAAGACGGCCATGAGAGTGATTTCCAGTTGTCCTCACTGCTACACTCCCACCGGCACCATGACAGTTTACAGATGCCATAGCAATGTCAGAAAATTAACCTATATGGTCTAAAAAGGGGAGGCATGAATAATCCACCCCTTGTTTAGCATATAATCAAGAAATAATCTAAGAATGAGCAACCAGCAGCCCTGTCGACGGAGTAGCCATTCTTTTATTCCTTTACTTTCTTAATAAACTTGCTTTCACTTTATGGACTCATCCTGAATTCTTTCTTGCGTGAAATCCAAGAACCCTCTCTTGGGGTCTAGATTGGGACCACTTTCCGGTAACACCTTTCTGGTGAACCATGAAGGGAGGTACTGTGGAAACCGCCGACCCAAAGGCTAACTTTGGGTAAGTGGTGAGGTCCGGTAACAAGAGGTGATGGGGAAAGGCTGAGGACTGAGCAGTTAGTTAAGGTTAGTCACAAAGGTACTGCATCCCCACCCACCCCGCAATAAAAACCTGGACACCAGCACACAGGTGAACCTTCATAGTTGACAACACCTTATGGATGTTGTCACACATTAATGCTAAGAGAATTAAGTTCTGTTCATATAATCTTACTGAAAAGACAACTAGAATCTTACAGTTAATCTTTCCTAGACTCCTCCCTATGTACCATTTTCCATTCCTGATTACAATATATATCCTTTTCTGGAGTAAACCATAACTGTCAGTCTAACAACTTTTCTGGGTCCTGTGGGTCTTTCTAGTAAATTATGGAGACATTATCAAAATTATCAAATACAGATAAGGGTGGTCTTGAGGACCCCCTCAACACAACATATAAAAACAGTATGTGTGTGCATGCTATTGTTCTAAGAAGTTCCTGACATGTATTAGCTTATTTATTTTCACAACCCATAGGTGTGTATTAACATGTATTTACATTGACTGACATATATTAACATTCCATTTTTACAACCCTTAGATTTTATAGATAGAAGAAACTAAGGGACTGAGAAGTCAAATGATGTAGAAAAGTCAACACAAATAGGAAGTGGAGAAGCTGACAAGTTTATTACCACCACACAGCTCCTGGGTATTCCTAAGGCCACAGAGGTGTTTAGCTAAAACATCGAGTGTTCCTTCCACCTCACCATAAAAATCATTGCTGTTGTTTTGCCTAAGATTTATGTCTCCTTTCAAGATATGTATGTACTATAGAAAGGATAAAATTAAGAAATCAAGAAGAAATTAGTACAAGTGTCTCAGAACAATTTATTTCTACTGTAACTATAATCCGTTCAAACAGTCCAACCTTATATACCAAGCTGAACCTTTGAAAGTGAAATGGACTCATTTACTGCTGGGATGAGGCAGAGGAAGGAAACCCTAAGTAGTAGTTTAGCCCCAGCCCCCTAACACATTTCCAATGCATTTTTCTCTTGTTTTAGTTTAAGGCTCAGTGCATGTGGGGAAGGGAGAAATGTAGATTTGTATGAGGAACAGAAAAGCAGAAAATCCAGACGCATTAAAACAAACAGCAATCATGAAGACAACCAGGGGAGCACAACCACCTACACAGGCAGCTGCCTGCCCGCTTTGACCTGTGGACCCTGTGGAAATGGAGAATATTGATGGCCATCTACTTTTACAGACCTTAAACTCATTTCCTTTCTGTCATATGACTTCACTTTATTTCACAACATGGCATGCAAAAAACCACCACAGAGTTAGAGGGAAACAGTGACTTGTGTAGACCAACCTGAGAGGAAATCTTCAGTAACAAGCTGTGCAGCCTCTTCTTGAACGTAACCAACTTGAGAAACCTGCTCTTCCATGCTCCTAAAGAGGCAAGTCAGCTAGAAAATTCTTCTTTACACTGAACTCAAATCTGCCCTTTTTCAACTTCTATATACAATTCCTGGGTCTTTCTCCTGGAGCCACCAGAGTAGATGCAAGTACTTTCCAGCCCTCCCACACCCACCCAGCCAAGGCTAGTCAGATTCTGCTTGCGCCAAAGTTTCTAAAACTGACCACCTTAGCACTCTCCTATATCTCTTCATCAACTGGCTGGGTTGCCCACATACTCCTGGTGTGACCTCAGAATAGAGTAAAATAATTGCTTCACTTTCTTGATTTTCTTTTTTTCTTTTCTTTTTTTTTTTTTTTTTTTTTTTTTTTTTGTGCTGTTTGCTTCTGTTGAGGTAGTTTAGAATTGCATTAGCCTTTCTGGCACTGATACAACACAACCGATGAAAAATTTGGCTGTATTTACGCATGCTGCCATGCTGCAGTTAACCATTTCTCTCCCATCTCAAAGGTACATAGCTGAGTATTAAATTTCATTTTCTTGAATTTGTTTCATGTTTCCAATCTATCTCCATCCTTTTGGATCTTGAAATTTGTTACCCATCCAAATGATTTTTGTAAGTTTTGGATCTGTTTAGACACTCCCTTCCCTAGTTTTGGGAGCCACTACGGGAAGAAAATTAAATTCTCAAATAATGAGTTTTTAAAGAATCACTTATTCACACACTCATGCTAAGAAATGTTTGTGAACCTCTGTTGTATGTGACGGACTATGAGCAATGTGCCAAAACCTTCATTCTTTTGTGGAAACACTGCTTCAGTTATCCAGCCATAGACCCACAAATAGACTTAGAATCACTGTGACAGGTACCCCCTCACCCACTCAGGAGAGAGGCAGTTTGGGGGAGGGAAGGTGTTGGATATGAAAGGAAAGGAATGAAGAAAAAAATTATTTTTCACACATTATTCATAGTCCTTGTTCAGGTAGCCAACTTTCACTCCCTCCTCCACATGATGACAAGTTGGGATCTATGTGATTCTTCTAATAGATGCACTGGCAGCACAGACCCACCCAGAATGCAGGCTCAATCTTAGCCAATAAACCATGTGCCACGGTTGAATGGTGAGTAGCTATAGGACAACTCTGAGATACTGAGCCCAAGGAACCAAACAACTTTTTTTTTTTTTTTTTTTTTTTTGAGACAGAGTCTTGCTCTGTCGCCAGGTGCCAGGCTGGAGTGCAGTGGTGCAGTCTCGGCTCACTGCAATCTCTGCCTCCTGGTTCAAGCAATTCTCCTGCCTCAGCCTCCTGAGTACCTGGGACTACAGGTGCGCACCACCACGCCCAGCTAATTTTTGTATTTTTTAGTAGAGATGGGGTTTCACCATGTTGGCCAGGATGCTCGCGATCTCTTGACCTTGTGATCCACCTGCCTCGGCCTCCCTAAGTGCTGGGATTACAGGCGTGAGCCACTGCACCCGGCCAAATATAACTTTTTGTTTTCCTGGTCTACATTTTCCCTGAGAAGATGACCATAGTCTTTTTATTTTCAGCATGAAATAATTCCAGTTACCTGGTCACACAATAAACATTTGATATAAGTAACACACTATATTATGAAGTATTTCAAATTCACTGGAAAATAATAGAAAGTAAATGTTGCTTTTCAAAACCTGTAGAAAAAAAATAAATAAAGCCAAGAGAAACAGCCTTTTAAATCTTGCCCTTAGTATATTCAGTGGATTCAAAATGCTCTCTGGAAAGACCAATCAACTGCCCACATCATTTCTAAACAGAGTGCTTAGGAATTCTCCACTTAGCACAGTAACTATGGACACTTAGTACAGTAACTATGGAGAAGCCACTTGCTTTGAGGCTTTGTTGTCCAGATCACTCTTGGTGGTAATCTCTTCATTCAGTGGTTTTGCCTTCTCACAAGAAGCTAAAACAAACATTTCTCTTGAGTTCTCTTTCCAACACTGAAAGCCAGCTTAACCCCAAGGGCAGGCAGTGGGGTGACTTGAGTTATTTCAGTCATCATTATTTCAGTGTTGTAGTAGGCAACTTTAACAAAGGCTTCATTCTAGCCTAGATAGCCACATTTTGTTTTCCTGCTATTATCTCTCTCTCTCCACCCTCCTTTACTCTGCCCTCCCTTACTTCACCATCTTCCTTTCTCTCTCTCCCCTTTCTTCCTCAAAATTGGAACTTTCCCCACTTCATAAAGGATCTATGGCTGTTGTTTAATTTTTACTGATTCTAGTGGTGATCAATGCTCATGAAGAATGAGATGAAAATGGAAAATGTCAGCCATGATTCAGTCCATTCTGCACAGACCTACAGCTAGACTGAGAGTTCTGCTTTCAGGTCTACTTTTACATTCAAAAATTTATTCAGCTACCTTATCTCAACAGCTAACACTCACCTTTTCTTCTTACTAATGAACTGCATTGCCTTCTTGAGCTATATGAACCCCAAAAAAGGCACAGGAATGCTGTTCTCCAACCCAGGCATTTACCAAAAGTTATAGAACAGCCCAGCTACAAGGAGCCTCAGGGGTGATTTAGTCAAACCTGCATTTGAATCAGGTTCTACCCATTTGTTTTCCAGGACCAACGTCATCATTTCATCAGGACGTATTCCACAGTACCAGCTTGCTTTCTTAAAATCAACAGCACACTTGGTGTTATGGAATTTCCTAATATGTTAGTGAGCCTATGTAAAAACTTCTAAACAGGAGGAAAAAAAATTTTTTAAGATATCTTCAAATAATTATAAGTAATTCTGCTCAGTTTTTTTCTCCAAATAACTTCAAGTATCAAGGAATTCCCCAGAGAAGCTCTGGCATGGGCTTGAAGAATGATGGCTCCACCACACACTTTGTGATCTGGGGTGAATTCAGCCTCCTCATGTGTAAAATGAAAATAGGATAGTGGCCACATCATGGGTGCTGGTGATGATGAGGATTAGACAAATTAAGGTGTGGAAAGTGTTTAGCTCAGTGTCAGCTGGGTATACACATTTGTTCTTTTTAACTCTTATTATTCTTCCCTATTTGCAGATAAGAAAATTAAGGTCCAGGAATATTGAGTTCATTTACAAATTTAGCCACACAGAATGAATTGAACTCAAAATTTCCATGGCCCCACTGAAAAACTTAAAAGAGAGAATTGTGTGTACTGACACATTATGTAATCTGATAATAAATGAAAGACTAACATTTCAAAATGAAGTCTAATATTTTAAAAAATCAAAATAATTGATAAAATAATTCCACATAAAAGCTAACCTTATTACCTTACTTAATATATTGTAATTTTTAGAAGTAACACACAAATTTCCATCTGCTTAACAATTATTTAAGTAGCTTTCAGTGCAACATAGTTATGCTTGTTTTCAACTCTGTAAAGCTACGGGGTTTCTTTCTACCATAATGCATTCAATAATGACCTTGATAAAGAGTCTTAAGGAATATTTGTAGGACATATATTCTTCTGTTCAGCTATCAAACTCTTCATAATCAGGATCATCCTAGCAGGCAAAATGATTGCACTCATTGGGAACAATTAATATTTACTAAACCCAATAAATAATTTTTTAAGAGAAGCCTAAGCAGCAAATCTTTCCCCTATCAAAGTAAACAAAAACAAATAAACCTCTCTCTGCTTTGACAATACAATTTGCCACAATCTACTGAACTGGAAACATAAGAAGACCAGTCCAAAAAAATAAATATTCTATAACTTTTGAAGCAAACTATTTTTAGAGTGAGCTAAGCATTGAAGTCCCAGCACTTGACTGCATGTACTATAACTCATGTATGTATTTCTACCTAAATGTGGTGGACTTGCACATTATCTGCCCACCTTGTAACAAAGAAGAAAGATTCTCCCCCCCCCAAAAAAAAACATGTGCACCTCCAGAAAGGATGGAAGTGGGTAGCTTTCATAAAAAGCTGCACTGTGCAATACAGAGCCCTGACCACAAGAGGCTACTGAGGACTTGAACTTGTGCCAGGTTGAATGGAGATGGGCTATAAAAGGTAATGTACACACTAAATTTTAATGACTTAGTACCAAAAAAATGTAAAATAGCTGATTAATATTTATTTAAATCACAGTGAAATTATATTTTGGATACATTAAGTTAAAGAAAATATTAAAATTAATTTCACCTGTTTTTGTATATTTTTGTAACATTTCTTTTAGACATGTTACAAAATTACATGTGCTCAAAACGTGCTCAAAATTACATATGTGGCTCACGTTTTTCTGTTGGATAGCATTAGTCTGGAGCCTCATTTACCCCATTATGCTTGTGGCTCAATCTAGAATAATCTAGTAATCCTCATTTAGAAATCTATAGTCATGTTAAAGAGTTTAGGTGACAATATCAGTGTCTGTCATCACTAACACTCACTGTTCTAAACCCTTTCTGTGTATTACCTCATTTAGTTCTCAAACTGACACTCACAAAGTGCCCCCTTCCAACCCCCATGTTCTTAGTATCACTGTTGTTGTTTAAATTCTGACTGGAAAGAAACTTTAGGTTAGACTCCATTAATCTGTTATCATTCAAATAAAGGTGAAATTGTACCTGTAATTGTATCTCAAAATAAATAAATAATATGAATAAAACTCGAGGAAGTAACTGTTGTCTGTGCTTTTTCCATCTGTATTTTTTCATGCTATTTTGTTTAGCCAAAATATTACTTTTCTTGCTTTTTTGATCAAACTAACTCTGCCTAGTTTTAAGGACACCTGAAGAACAGGTAGCATTCTTAGCCCTTTAATATTAGTTTTCCTCTTCTGTGAGGTTACAGCATCCAGGGAAATTGCTATTGCAACATGTAATGAAATATAATGGAACTTCAAATTTAATCTCTCTTAATAAATTATGCATTTCTTGATGAAAAACAGCTTCAGGAAGTAATATAAACTTGAAAGAATAAGCTCTTTTTGAAGCTGTTATAGCAAAATGAACATTAACTTTCTGGCTGCAGATGATTGTGGCTGCTCATGAAAAGGGCCCTCTGAGAGCACCAGGCTATGGCTTGGGCACCTCCTCTTGTCAACTCATGTTGCTGTGCCTCTATGGACCAGCTTACGCAGCTACTCTGATCCCATGTAAAACAATGATTTTGAACAACACCACATTTGTAGCCACAAATTTCTGTGACTACTACTAGACTGGGCTACAATCGCCAATTGTTCTTGAAAATGATTAGATTTTATTTTTTCAAAATTCTACAAATCACACTTTATTTGTTCTAGTAGTCTAAGTGCTTCTTTACCTCAACATTTGCTTTAACTTCCTTCTAGAAAAACATAGAAAGCCTAAAAATTACAGAAGGTAGGCCTTTCCTAAAGTTAGTATGTGCCCAATACATTTAGGTTTCATGAGTCAAAATGATTTACCTCTTTTTTTCTTTTCTTTTCTTTTTTTTTCTTTTTTGGCAGAGTCTGACTCTGCTGCCCAGGCTGGAGTGCAATGGTGTGATCTCAGCTCACTGCAACCTCTGCCTCCTGGACTCAAGCGATTCTCCTGCCTTAGCCTCTCAAGTAGAGTAGCTGGGATTACAGGCGCCCACCCACACACCTGTTTAATTTTTGTATTTTTAATAGAGATGGGGTTTTGCTGTGTTGGCCAGACTGGTCATGAACTCCTGACCTCAAGTGATCCGTCCACCTCAGCCTCCCAAAGTGTTGGATTGTAAGTGTAAGCCACCGTGCCCAGCCAATTTACCTTTTAAAGGTGTTTTTCATTTCCATTTCTTTTTTCCTGCTTTTCTTTCTTTCTCTTTCTTTCTGTCGTCTTTCTCTTTTCTTCCTTTCCTTTTTCTTTCTTTCCCTCCCTTCCTCCCTCCCTCTCTTCCACCCTCCCTCTCTCTCTCTCTTCCTTCCTTCCTTTTTCTTTTACTCTCTCTCTCTCTCTTTCTCTCTTTCTTTCTTCTTTCTTCCTAAACAGAGTTTTCCTCTTACTGCCTAGGCTGGAATGCGATGTAATGATGTCGGCTCACCACAATCTCCCCAGGTTCAAGGCATTCTCCTGCCTTAGCCTCCCAAGTAGCTGGGACTACTGGAGTATGCTGCCACATCCGGCTCATTTTTGTATTTTTAGTTGAGAGGGGGGTTTCACCATGTTGGCCAGGCTAGTCTTGAACTCCCAACCTCAGGTGATCCACCCACCTCAGCCTCCCAAACTGCTGGGATTATAGGCGTGAGCCACTGTGCCCAGTCTGACTTCCATAAATCTCTAAAGGTTGAATTGAGAGCTGTCAGGTGCTACTAAATAGCTATTTTCCTGTTTCTTTGTTAAAAAAATATTTTAGTTTCTTTAAAGTATTGTATTGCCACAAGTAGTCTGCCCTCAGGTTGCAATTTCCTGCTGCAGAGAGTAGCTTCAGCCAAGCTCTTTTAAGTCTGAACTGCAAACACCAAGCATATTCTAGATGTGCATCACAATTCTAAACAGCACTCAGTAACTCTTGTTTGATGCATCTGAAATCAGTTTGATACTATTTTGGAAAAGATTTCAATGCACTCTTTATTTGAATATTTTAAGAAATATCTACAGGAGTGTCTCCCATCTCCACAGCTGTTCTTCATCATCATCATCAACAACAATTACAACCATTTGTTGAACACTTATTACATGCCAAATTCTGCACTAGGTATTTAGCCTGCTTTATCTTTGTTTAGTCCTCACGATAATCTTCATCTCTCATGGTTGCAGTGTAAAAAATAAAAACAAATACATTACATAAATAAATAAATCTGCACAATAATCTGAGCTGGGTATTGTTAATTCCATTTTTGCAGATCAGGAAACTGAGCCTCTAAGAAGGTAATTACTTTGTGCAAGTTTCCACAGTAAGTTGTGGCACTAGAAATGAAACCTAGATCTGATTCTACAGTCCACATTCTTAAGCACTATCTCTTGTGCTATACTGTACAAAAATACAACTTGGTAAGAAACCAAAGGACATGAACATGTATTAGTAAATGTTAACACTCCAGTTCTCATGAAACCATTTCTCCCATTGATCTTAATGAATGCAATAGTTTACATTAATCAGCTATTAATTTATAAAAAGTTTGTGTTGGGCACAGCAAATGAAATTAAAAAATAGATCATCATTGAGAAAAAAGTGTTCTAAGAATGTAGAGGTTATAGAATCATATTTTATCTCTAATTATCAGTAGGGTATTATTTAATACTACTTTAAGATCCCTTCTTCTAAATGTACTGCATTCACTCAAATATCTGGCAACATCTGTAAAGAACTGCAACCCGTCAACAGCAAACGTTGATGAGAGATAGAGAAAGGGAGTGGATTAGACTTAACTGAGAACAGAGTTCAGCTGCCAGAAGACACACTCGTCCTGGAACTTGGATATGGGGAGAAAGGAATGGGAGAAGGGAGCCAGAGAAGGTTACCATGGACACTGGCAGCTGCAGTTGGATATTCTGCTTAATTTACTTACAAAAGGGTATATTGCTCTTTCCAAAACTATGCATTCCTGCCATATTAACTCACTTATCTCAGTTTTTCATCTGTAAAATGAGGATAAGTGATTGCCATATTCTCCACAGGGCTATGAAAAATAAAATATATAATAAAGTGCTTGGAGCTCTTTGAAGGAGAAATTACTTAAATCAGAAGTATTTATCATTTTACGAACCCTTCCTTGAGTATCACATTTCTGAGCATAAACTACTGATACTCTGCCATATCTGATAACAGAGATAGCTATGCTTACCCACTTGAAGAAAATCAAGGAAAAGACAAAAGACTGAGAAAATAGATATGGAGCAGTAGATTATTTACATTATAAAGTTATTCTTAATTTTACTGAGCAATTTACCAAAAAAAAAAAATCCATTAAACAGATTCACCTTTATACACTTGAAGTGTGAGAGCATTTAAGACCATAACTAGTGTGTGCTGTGCCCAGATCCTTCATAGGAACCCCAGCATGAGATGTATAGAAGTCATAGAGGTTCAAGATTCAACAGGTTTATTGACTTTTGAGGAGCAGAATGCACTACCACAAACATTTTGGGTGTGGGTTCAGGTGTTCTGAGATGGTCAGAAGGAGTGTTAAATTCATGCATTTCAAACATGTGGACATTTCTGGGAAGTTTTTTTCTACTACCAATCATAAAATAGCAACACAGAAAATGACTACAAGTGCTCTGAACAGTCATCTTCCATTAGAATTAGACTGGTACAAAGAGTTGCCAGTTTCACAGCATCCCTAATTATCACACTCCCTCTGAAGTGGAGGTGTACATGCTCAGTGCAGTTACTTTGGTAGAACAAAATATGATGTTCTGAAGCAGGTAGAGAAATGCCAGAAGCTGTCAATGGCTGAGAAAATGCTGATGACTCATTCCCTCTGCAGGATGAGTTTAAAAAGGATGGCTAGTGCTATCAGTAAACAGCATATCATAGTTGTGTTTTTTGAGTTGAATGACGGTATATTAATGGATCTTCTTTGACATCACTGGATTAGCCTGAATATAAATTTTCTTCCTGAATATCTGTATCCTCCCCACTAGGGATGGGGTTTGGGGAACAGTGAAGTGCACAAAAATTATGATGGAGGAACTTGCTTTCCAACTGTCTTAAAGACAGGATAGGCCGGGCGCAGTGGCTCACACCTGTAATCCCAGCATTCTGGGAGGCTGAGGCAGGTGGATCACTTGAGATCAGGTGTTTGAGACCAGCCTGTCCAACATGGTGAAACCCGTCTCTACTAAAAATAAAAAAAAAATTAGCCAGGTGTGGTGGCGCATGCCTGTAATCTCAGCTACTCGGGAGGCTGAGGCAGGAGAATTGCTTGAACCCAGGAGGCGGAGGTTGCAGTGAGCTGAGATCACACCATTGCACTCCAGCCTGGGCAACAGAGCGAGACTTTGTCTCAAAAAAAAAAAAAAAAGAAAGAAAGATGGAATGTGGGCTGGCAGGAATGAGAACACACACCCAAAACAGTACTTTGAGCAAAAGTAAATGCCCAAAAAAGGTACTCTATAAACCACTGAAGAATGGACGAGTGAATACACAAATAGTGTGAGAACACAATGTAGGAGACAGCATTTTACTTAGAATAAAAAGAACTGAATTTAAAATATTTTGCCACCTACTAGCTCCATGAACTTAGGTAAGTCATTTAACTGCTCTCTGCCTCAGCCACTTCATCTGTAACATGGGGATGATAAACTATCTATTCTTATCTACTTTAAATATGTTTTTAATCTATATTTTTTATTTAAATTCTCAAAACTTGAATGGCTCAGTTTTCAAGAACTCTGTGAACAAGACCAGGGAACATCCATATTGCAGTCTAACATGTGGGAAACGACTACACTCCAGGGCCTTGCCACTCAAACTGTGGTCCCTGGGTCCTCAGCCCGGGCAGAGCCTGGGAGCTGGTTAGAAATGCAGATTCTAGACACAGCCCAGACCTACTAAATCAGAATCTGTACTTTAACAAGATCTTGGTGCTTTGTATGCTTATTAGAATTTTCAAAGCTTTGCTCTGGAGCAAGAAACAGCTCACACACAGGTAGGAATCACCCCAAGTGAACTGGAATAGTATCTTAATCAAATCAACAAATATTTATCAATCCCTTATTAGCAACGGGCATTAGTTTAGGCGCTGGGCCACAGGACTGCACTAATCAGATAAGCCTCAGCATACACAATTGATCGGGGCTGATATAGACAATGAACACACAGGCAAGTGGAAAATTTGGGAAAGGGTAAGTGCAAATGAATCAGGGTGACAGGGAAAGGGGTCATGATACTTTAGTGAGGATGCGCCTCCACCAAGAGGAGTCTAGCCACATGATGCATCTGTAGCGAGACCAGCTATTCCTCCTCGTTTTTTCTTTCACCTGGAGCAAGAATTCAATGCTCTCTTTCTACTCTTGATCCACAGTTACCTCCTCAGCTCCTCCATTTTCAACACCACGATTTATCACTCAACTGCAAAGATGTACTCTATCTACAGTTTAAGCTACATGAAGGATTATTGAGATTCACTTTGAATCATTGTTTTACTTTGGTTCAAATTAAAGATCAATTTCAAAATAACACAGAAGTTAGATTTTACAGTAATACATCCAGGTCAGTAGCCTGAACTATGATTTTAATCAAATACCAAAGAATAACCAAATGAGTTCTTGTGAGAATACTTCTATTAACATTGTCCCTCTGCTCATTAACTCCTTTATTTATTCTTCATTCGTGGAATATGTACTGATCATTTATTTTTGGTCTGCCTCTGAGCAAGGCATGAGAAAAAAAAAAAAAAAACTAAGCAAAAAGCAAACGTGCTACCTCTCCCATTGAGTAGCTCTTTCCAAAGCTAAGTTCCCTGTCTGTGTTCTTGTTCCCATTCCCTCTGACCCCCTTGGAGGCATCGCTCCCCCATTTATCATCCCCACATTTATCTTATTTCTTATCACCAAATTTCAGAGCTAGGGCTCAGAGGGATGGACTGCTGCACATTTTCCATTAGATCATGTTAGTCAGTAACTGATAATATGTTTGCCTCCTTACTCAGCCCTCACAGGTCAACAACACCTATGTCCCCTTATGTGTGATGCCCATCCTAGCTTCCCTTCCTTTCCTCTAAACCGAGAATGCATGATCAGGCACTTCAGTCTTTCTCTTGGCCATACACTGAGCTCCTTTAATCAAATCCCAGCTCTGGATGACTCGAACAGTATTAGTCTTCTGTGTCAGCTACAGAGCAGCTGAGAAACACAGATCACACTACGCAAGAATACAGAGGTCACTGTAAACTCATTATTACCACTCCTACCAACCCTTAATACAGCATTCCCCATGCGATGTTTCCCCCAAGGCAATCTCAAGCCCACACATGTCTGTATCATCTTACCTAAAAAACCTTCTGTACCCTAGCCTAATCTCACTCTTAAGACTTGCCTTGCTTTGCTGGGAAAATAGAACCCATGGGAACGTCCCAGCTTTGGGGCACCACATGCACAGGTGCCTGATTACTATGAAGAGAGCTTCTTGCTCTTAGAGAAGCAGCACCTTCCTCCACTCAGGCTCGGGGTCCTAACTCATCTCATCTGCTTGGTGTTACCAATTGTTCCCTCTCCTACATCTTCGCATTCTCCCTTTTTACCAGATCTTTGCTATTGGCACTGAAAAATCCTAGGTTCCCAATTTCAAAAAAAGAGGAAGATGACGAAGAGGAAGACAAAGTCAAAAAATAAAAGAAAATAGAAAAACAGAACAAAACCAACATAAAAGCCCTCTGGATCCTCACATACCTCTCCAGATACAAATACCTCCCATATCTTCACAGCCAAACCTCATAAAATAAGTGCTTATAGTCTCTCTCCCTCTGTTCACCTCTACCTACTTCTGAGCCTGCTGCATCTTCAAGACCATCCATGTGACTCCACCACAGCTCTTGTAAAGGCTTCCTATGACTTTCAAGTCATTATGTCCAATGGATACCTTTAAATCTTCACCTTACTTGGCTCAGAAGCAGTAAATAGGGTTGATTACTCCAACCTTCCTGAAATCCTCACTCTATTCCTTTGGTTTTTGCAACACCACATCTCGTTTACCTCCTACCATTTTCTGCGTTTTTTGGCATCTTGTGCTGTGTGACATTGAAATACTGAACTTCCTCTCAACTGAAACCTAGGCACTCATTCTCTTTTCTTTCTGCAAGCCCTCCCTGAGAGTTCTCCTCCATGCCCATGGCTTGCATCCACTTGTTTATGCCTTTGAGTTCCTGATTTGTATGTCCACTCCAGAATTTCCGCTGAGCTTTAGAACCAGGTATCCAACAGCTGACATGACCACTGTAACCAGGTACCACACAAGCTCTCTCACTAATCATCTTCAACACTGAATTCACAATCATCTCCCCAGTCAGCACATCTTCCAGAGTTCCTTGTCTTGGGAAATGGAACTGCTTTCCGTCCAGCAGCATCGCCTCTTTTATATATGCAAAAGACCTCTGGTCATTCCTCACGCTTCTTACCTTCATCCCAAATCCACTTGATCATCAGTGGATTCACTAAATATTTTTGAGTCCATCTTCTTCTCTGTACCTCCATGCTCAACATCCCAATTGAGGCTACAATGATTTCCTACAGTAGCCTCATATATTCTTCTACTATTCTTTCCACTTCCAACTTGTTCTCCTCACAACAGAGTGAAATTTTAATAAACTTATCTATTCATTTGCACTTATCTGCAAAAACCTTTCTGGAACTTTCCATTGCTTGTAGGACAAAGTCCCTTATTCATATCTGCCCCATGTAGCTCTGCATGGTGGGCCCTGGCACACCACCCCAGTCATTTTCCTCCTTGCTTTCTGCTCTCCAATGTTTCTGGTCTTTATTATTATTATTATTATTATTAATTTATTTTTTGACCTCTGAACTTTTTACTGGCCTCCTGTTCCCCAAAGGGTCCCCTGCTTCTGCTGGCTTAATGTCTCAGAACTTTGGTATCGTTAGTCTCAGACACCACTTTGCCATCCACTCTCCGGCAGGTGATGGTCTCTTGTATGGTTTGCATGGAGTTGCTGCTGTCCAGGCAACACCAAGATTAAGTACTCGCCGTCTTCCAGCAGGCAGCGGTAGGTGGCGCTCTCAGCCTCCAGCTCAACCTTGATGTTCAGCAGGGCCTCATACTCCTGGGCCTGGCGCTGTCCCTCTGCCCCGGTCTGTGCCAGCTCTGACTCCAGGTGCAGCAGGATCCCATTGAGTTGCTCTATCTGCAGGGCATAGCGGGCCTCCACCTCCCTCAGCCTGTTCTCCAAGCTGGTCTTCCTATTTCTCATGGAGTCCAGGTTGATCTATAAGGACTGGACTGTATGTCTCAGCTCTGGGAGTGTCATCTCAGCAGCTCCAACCTCAGCGGACTGCATGGTGACCACTGTGGTGCTCTCCTCAAGCTGCTGAGACCAGTACTTGTCCAGCTCCTCTCGGTTCTTCCAAGGAAGCTTGTCATATTGGGCCCAGATATCTGCCATGATCTTGGCAAGGTCCTGAGATTTGAGGGCCTCTACCTCCACAGTCAACCCAGAGCTGGCAATCTGGGCTTGTAGGCCTTTTACTTCCTCTTCGTGGTTCTTCTTCATGAAGAACAGCTCCTCCTTGAGAGCCTCGATCTCTGTCTCCAGCTGCAGCCGAGTGACACTGGCATCATCATTGACTTTGCGGAGCCCATGGATGTCGCTCTCCACCGACTGGTGCATGGCCAACTCTGTCTCATACTTGACTCTAGTCATCAGCAGTAAGACGGGCACTGTCAATCTGTAGAACGATTCAGACATTGTCCACAGTATTTGTGAAGATCTGAACCCTCAGGTCCTTGATGGTCTTGAAATGATGGCTCCAGTCTCTGACCTGGGGTCCCTTCTTCTCCAGGTGCTCCCGGATTTGCTCTCCAGCTTCCAGTTCTCGGTCTCCAGGTTCCTCACTCTGTCCAGGTGGGAGGCCAGGCGGTCGTTCAGGCTTTGCATGGTCTCCTTCTCGTTCTGGATGCCTTGCATTCCTGCCAGACCCCAGGCCATCCCCATGGCCAGGCCCCCAGACCCCATGCCACCCTGGAAGCTGGTGGAGCAGTACATGGAGATGCAGGAACCAGAGCCCCCAACACCTGCGTAGACACTGGCCATGCTGCTGACCGGCCAGGTGCCGTTAGCTGGGCACCTGGACGGAGACCAGGGACCAGTAATTGGTGGAGAAGGTGGAGAGAGTGTTGAAGCTGATGCTGCCCGGTGGAGAGCAAAAAGACAGGACTCAGGTTTTGCCGACCTTTTTTGTTTTTTTTTTTACTTCCATGAATTTCAGATGTCATCAATTGTAGGACATGTCCTGATTTCAGGGACTTTTAATGTGACAGAAAATGCTTATTATAATTAATTGGTAAAACATAGCAGTTCCTGACACTGGCCCTTCCAAATGTACGGTGTTTGCTCCCAATCCCACTCCTGTACCTCCCTTTTTGCCTAGAAAACTTTTCTCATATTCCAGTTTTCAGCTTATGTCTGGCTTCCTCAGGAAAGTGCTTCCAGTATTCAACCCAAGACTAGGTTAGGATCCTCCTTACACACCTGTACCCTCATGGTACAATCTAACTTTTCAAAGCACTACGGTGACCACAAAACAGCTGTTCATATGAGTAATGTGTTTAAAGTCTGCCCCGCTTCCTAGACCACAGACTGAGAGACACTACAGGGGCAGCATGCACTGGGTTAACCACTCTGTCTTCAGCAGATGACACCTGATAACACAGCAAAATAATAAGGTAGATCTATTATTATCGCCTTTAAAGAGAAGAAAAGTAGGTCACAGAAAGGTAGCTACTCAGGTCACACAGCTATTAATTTGAACGCATAGAATCTGATTACAGATTCTGTTCTCTTAACTGCCCTCTATCCTACTTGTGTATAATGGATACTCAATAATTATTGAATGAATAAGCAAAATTTTCAAAAAGTATTTTAAATGTTAATTATTAATTGAAATCCGAAACCTGGGAGAAATAATGAGACTAAGGAATTGGTTATTGATAACTTTAGAGACAATTTCAAATTCTAATCAAATACTGATTACAAAGACCGTGCTACTGTCTTATTCCTTTATGGATGATCGATGATATCTTACTTGTCACTCTACAAAACAGTGTTCCTCATAGCATTTACTGTTGCACGATTTTTCCTTTCTTCTCTCCTTTCTTTGTTGTTTCCTTTTTCTTTTTTATTTACCTCCTTCTCCTCCCCCTACATCTTTTTTACCCTTTCTCTTTCCCTCCCCTCTTCAGAAACTATGTCATGAATACCTATAAAATACTAGAGAATATCCCACCTATGGAAAACATATGATCAACAGAAAGGAGACTTAATACATAAATAAACCAATAAATACATAATTATAGAATTGTGGTCCCTATTAGGACAGAAACAGTTCAGGGATAGACTAGCAGATGGGAAGAGAGAGGCCTGGGGAGGGGGAAGAGTGTCCTTGAGAGGAGTTGGGGTATACACTTCACCTGATGAATGAGGAGCTGGCATGAGCGAGGGGAAGAGCATCCTGGAGCAGGGCTGTCCTGGAGCAAGCACGAGCCCTGGGATGTGGAAGGAGTGGACGGAAGCCAGTGTGACAGGGGCTGTGTGTGCCCTAGAGGGGCCTGTGGGAGGCCAGGGGAAGACTTTGGAGGAAGTTAGGTGGAGGAGAAGCATCATTAGGACTTTAAAGATTACACGCAAGACCACAGGGATAACACTTTAGATTTGAGAGATGGAATAAAAGTAGCAACATTACTAAACACCAACTAAAATGCAATCGTTCTCCAGGCCAGGGGGCAGGCTCCAACTGGGAGGGGACTGGCAAGTGGGAAATGAGGGCTCCTGTGAAGGCAAAGCCCTCTTGGGGGTAGGGAGATGGGGTGCTGTGTTGCTAACTTCCCCCTCTCCTTGGCTTTGCTTGCTGTGGGCCGCTCCCATGATGCCTGGCCATGCTCTGGGTGCAAGGCTCCAAGGGTACAAAAGCCTTATATTCAACCTATGCAAAAATTAAGGCAAAGAAGAGGGAAAGAGCCAGTGTAAGTCTGACTTCTGACCAGGAACTCAAGGTCCCTCCTTCCAAGCCACCACGTGTAACCATTGTCTGCTTCTCTGTTAGGGAGTTAGGATTTTTCATTTTTAGTGAGAAAACTTTGATTTGGAAAGAAATCAAAACTGTGACAAAATGGTAAGCCTTCTACACAATGCTGGGAAGGAAAGAAAGGCAAGAGTCATCGCGATGTTTCTCTGTGGTGCTCTGCAGTTGTGTTTCTCACTCTGCTGCCTTCTGACCCTGACAGCAAGCCCGGAATTCACGCACATGTTACATCCACTTTGTAGTCAAGGAAGCTGAGACTCAGCAAGATTACATGACCTGCCTAAGGTATTATAAATAAAATAACCAGTGTAAGAAAATGACCAGATAGGAAAATGAAGACACATAGAGAGGAAAAGACCAGCGTAAGTATGGCCTCAAAATCCCAAGGCTGAAACAAGCCAGTGAGATCAGGATGCCAGGCTGTGTACGTGGAGCTCTGGGGACCTATCACGAACAGCCACAGAGTGCAGTGAGAGGGCTTGCTGGTCCTCATCACCATGACAACAGGAACCTTGAGAGGTGCGTTCTAAGTGGAGCTGTGAAGGAGTTTCCAATGAAATGCTCGAAGCTCAACAATGCTCATTTATGGGGTTGACATAAAACTCTGATATCACCATTTGAACATCGTAAGCTCATCTGAAATGTATAACGAAGTTTGCCTAAACCTAAAAAGAAACCCAACCACAGTATTCAAGCTGCACAGTGCTTTTAAGAAAATATTGCACAGAAACTTTTCCCATGTATTATGTCAAATATTTGTTTTCATTCATGCGATCATTACGGCTTCTAAGAGAGATTCATTGCTGGCTAGATGTTAGGCACAAACAGCATCAGCTTAATTGGAATTGGGCAGAATGTTTGTTTACCAATGGCAATATGTCACAAGAGATAAATATGCCTTGTCGTTCTTGCCTAGGCTAGATCTCCCTTTCCAAGTAATTGCATCTGAGCATGGTGCTTCAGCGAATGGGCATCTTTTTCAGAACATAACACAGTGAGTAACCAAACAGTTTGTTTCTGAAACTACACCCAGGCAGTTCACTCACATCCTTTCATTTCCCTCTAATTCAACCCTATTTCTTTGCTTTGCCTGTAGCTTAGAACTCTTTATCTAATAATTTTTCATGCCATTCTTTAGGAAGAGAAAACACACCCCTGTACACAACATTTTAATTAGCCCCATTCATTCTCTTATTGACTAAGTTCATTGTATAGATTTTCTTTCACTCCAATGTTACACAGCTATATAGGATGTGCTTATAAGGAGATAGTCCCTTCATTTGTGCCACAGAAAAGAAAGCTGTATGTAAGCAGGACATCCATCTCAATCAGATGTACAAGTAATGATGAGACTATGCAGCTATTTTTCTTCATTCTTTAAGAAATGTTAACAAATTCCTATTGGCATTTGTGGAACACTCCAGTATCCAATAACCGACCCAAAACACTGGGTCTTAGAAGTTTTTGCTTCTAGAAGGATGATACATCTCAGGCATTAGCTGCCTGAGTAGCAGTGACACCCCAAAGCTAAGAAGTTCAATCACATTTAAGTTGGACATTGGAAAAAGGCAATTTAGAGGAGAGTGGAGACTGCAGATCATTCATTAAGAAATGATGCATTATATAGTGTTGTTGAATGGATCAGCCATATGGAACATCTGTTCCTGAGCCATGCAGTAAAATGGACTCCTTGCCCTGGCTGCTCAGAAGACAACAGCCCTCCTGTTCCCACACTGCCATCCCTTATTCTTTTCATATGGATGGTATTTCATGATGATGTATTACCTCTGCTGGAAATGAGTAGTTATCCAGCAAATGCACGAATTCACCCTATAAAAAGAGGACTACATGCTCAAAGATCACCAAGGTCACAGTAATTCTATTGACAGCTGAAAACAGTTAAGCTGACTATTACCACCCAGGCAGGGGCCAAGAGGGACAACCTGGCCTAAAATTTCCTTCTGACTCAGAAATTTGAATTTAATCCAGGTATTCTCAGCCTGTCACCTACCCCCAAAATCAGATGGCTCACAATGCCATTATGACATCTCACTTCTTCCATGGGGATCTAGGAGGGGTATTTATAGAACATAAGGATGAAGGTATTTGGCTACAGGAATCAGAAGTAGGTCTTCTATGGCATATGTCATGCCAATTTAGGAAGTTAGTGCAGAATTAATACTAAAATGTTGTTTGTGATCTGCACAAGTCGCATATATTGTCACCGTTTTCATGAAGGTGCTTTGCTGACACTGGCCTTTTGATTCCATGAAACACAGGAGCCTGTGATCTCAGCCCAGAGAAAATGCTCAGTAAATATCTGTTGAATGGACATGGCCAGAGTAGGCTAGTATTGCTCTCTCCTGGGATTCTGCACACATTAGAAGACCTCTGCGTGATTCTCTGAGGTCACTCTGGCTCTGCTTTTCCTCAGACTGACTGGTCTGGGTGGCTGGTGCTGCTGTGTCACAGGCAGAGGGCACCACCTCGTGGGGTGGAGTTACAAGGCTCCATTCAGCTCACTTGCCACACAAGGGAAGCCAAAACGTGCTTTTCTGCCCATGGTAGTTTCTGGACTTCTGAGAAGAAGCCGTGGCTCCACTCTCATCAGACTGTGAGTTTCTCTTTCAGTGCTGAGACATAAATGTTTATTTGGTAAATTCATGAGCCAAATGAGGCTGGAATAGCACATAGAATTACTTTTTTTTTTTTTAATTATTTTACTTATGTGGCTGGGATAGCAGACTGAGCCCAGGTTGAAATGCAGATGACTGTGAGAACTCCAGGGAGGGGCTTCCAGGAAACAAAGAGAATGAAAATTATCAGTCAAGATTCAGCTTTGTTAGGTGTCTGTGAGCTTAAATTGCTCCTAACTTTCCATTTCAATCACTGGAGTAGTATTTTCCATACTCTAGTCTCTGAGCGACAAGTGAGCAGTGAGATGCTAATAGCTGTTCTACCCAGAAAGAATCCTTGGATAAAATAGGATTGGCAATGCAGCTTTTTTCCTTGTAGAACTTCTCAGTACCTTAGCTATGATAATGAGAGGAGGAAAAACATTTTAAAAAATCTTAGTACCACTGTGAAAAGGACACATCTACGCACCATATATTTATATTTTTGAACTAAAATATTAACTGTGTAAGGAACATCTGCTACGTGCAACATACTACGCTTTTGGAAAAGCAAACAGCACAGAAAAATCCCCAGACTCAAAGTTAGGGGGCTTGAACTTTCATCCCAGCCATTTCACATAAGCGGTAATGAGCAAAAGGATTGTTTTACATTGTTGTTAATATTCCATAAAACTTTATAGAAATTTCACATTTATCTTCTGTGAGACTAAACTTCAAATTAAACTTAAAATGTTTGTTTTTATTAAAATTCAACATCTTAGGATGATTCTGTGAATTAAAACTGATTACACTGAATTTGTGATTATTTGACAAATGGAATGTTTTTGGTAGCCAGCATCTTTCACTGCACATACACACCATGTGGGGGGATAGAAGCGGTCCTTAGTGGTGGAAAGTCTGATGATCCCTAGATGACATCTGCAGACTTTCTCCAGATCTAAACTTTCAAAACCCTCTGATAAGAAGAAGAATGATAAAATGCATTTTTATATAAACTCTCTGTGGAGAATGCTATCCTGCAAACAGAGGCTTCTGCTGTGTGGTACAGCCAATAGGAACCCATTCTAGCTCAATGAAAGGACGGCCTAAAATCCCCACTTTCTCCCCCTGCTGGCTCTGGAAGGAACTACCTGCCATTCCTGTACGGTGGGGACATACAGTTTCGATGTAGCTCATACCTCTTCTTTAGGAAACCACTGTCCCTTCCTAGAATGATCCTGTTTTGTCCAGGATTTGTACCCCTGCCTGTCCACCAGGCTGAACACACGTCTCATTCCTGGAAATCAGACGCACGCTCTCCCTCGTCACAGTGATGGGTTCAGAGGCAGCACCAAGACGGCTTTTCAGAGTCCCCCCATTTATTTTTGCCAAGAAATATCAGGAAAGGTGTTCTTTGTTTCCTTGGGATCATCAAGTCCATTGTTAATAGCCGCTGTCAGGACCGGCTAAGAATAAATGAAACAAATGAAAGAGCGGATCTGAGAGCAATTGTGATTTCTAACCTGCTGCAAGGGCTTCCGTCAACACTTTCCCTTCTGCGTGTTGCATCTAATGAGCACTGTCCCCAGAACTCTCTACCTTTGGATCAATCTGCATTTAGATGGCTTCAACTCCTGGGAATGGCTCAAGTTTCTTACTCTCAATCAAAATCAAAGGACAAAATTTACATGAGGTTTATCACAAGTAATCTTTTAAAAATTATATATGCATGTGTACATGTATATCTGTGTGTGTAGATAAAATACATATATTTGAAGACCTTTCCCAAAGTGGCTCATCCTTCGCCAGTAGTTATATTAAGATAGTGTTGCTATGTGTGCACAAGTACCTTTTAAATAGTATCTATAAGCTGGGAGCAGTGGCTCCTGCCTATAATCCTAGCACTTTAGGAGGCCAAGGCAGGTGGATCACCTGAGGTCAGGAGTTCAAGACCAGCCTGGCCAACATGGTGAAACCCTGTCTCTATTAAAAATACAAAAAATTAGGTGGGCATGGTGGTAGGCACCTGTAATCCCAGCTACTCGGGAGGCTGAGGCAGGAGAATCACTTGAACCTGGGAGCTGGAGGTTGCAGTGAGCCGAGATCATGCCACCGCATTCTAGCCTGGACGACAAGAGTGAAACTCCATCTTAAATAATAATAATAAAATAATAATCATATCAATAGCCATTTTAATTACTTCATCAGCAATAGAGGCAAGAATCAGAAAGTAATTGATAAATATGGCTTAACAATTAAAAGTGACAAAATCTACATGCTGATTAAAAAATCATGTGCTTACTTCATGGAGCAGAAATTTCCAGCCTGCACCCTGAATAAGCCTGTGTGTAGCAGGACTGCTGGTTTCCAACCCTAAGTCATTCTCTCTTCCTTTTTCTCCCTGAAAAGCTCCTTTCCTTTAAGCATTGTGCTCTCCTGTGAGAGTCAGAAATCCGCTTCTGCCTGAGAAATCTCCAGTTGTGCTGGACACAGTGGAGAGAACCTGGTTCTTGCGGCCACCACCGAGCCCCTAGAATAATACTCCTGCAGCCACCTGCCTTCAAGATGTCTCCTGTGAAATAATGCATTTTCCTCATTGTTTAAAGCAGTTCATTTGGGGTCTCTTCTTTCTTGTGGTGAAAAGGACCATAGCTAATATAAAGCTTATGTACTGCTCTTTGTTGGAGAGTTTTAATGATTGGTTACCTATTCTCCAAGCCTAATACATATTCAAGGAGTGAATTAGATAGGAGAAAATGAGGTGCTTCACACATACACTCCAAAGAACAGAAAACAGCTTTTGATGTGGGAGCAAAGAAGTGGACTTCTAAAAAATAAAATAAGAAACAGGAATACAAAGTTAAAAATATAAAACTCAGGGTCATTTAGTACCAGAGCAGAGAATGCCACACACCTCAAAAGCCCAAAGCAGCATTATTGTATTAAATAGAAGAACAATATTGAAATAATCCATTTAGAGGAGTTTCCAACTAAACCAATCATTATTTTGGTTTTTCTACTTAAGGGTTGAGCTACAATTATCTGAATAAAAAAAAAAAACAAGAGCTCATTAGAACCACTCACTCACTGAGAATTCTGGGAGTCTTGGCTTTTACTCTACATGCATACCAGAAAGTATGGGTCGAGAGTGGTTTGGAACACAGTGGCCATCTGTGCCCAAAAGCCACATTACAAAAACTGATTAGGCTCCAAGGTCAGTCCACAAAGTCCACTGGACTCCAAATGGACCCAAAGCATGTTGGGAACTAGGGTGGGGAAATGGGTAACAGGGTTATGAAAATAGACAATGTGTGCCTACTGAAGATTACAGTACTGTTCATAGGGCAGACCTGTGTCATCTCACTCAGAATAAGGAAGTACTCCCTAACAGTGCCATGCTGCAGGGAACACGCTGCCCAGAAAGCAGCCTGCCTGTCCCTGGACGGTGCAAGTAAAGGCTGGCGGACGGTCTGTGCTGAAGAATAGACCACTCTATCAGGTGAGAGACTGGAAGATGCGACCTCTAAGGTCTCTTCCAATTCTGTTCCCATTTTTCCCACATCCCTGTGGGTTCTGAGGCGTCAGAAAGCCAATGAATAGTGGCTGCTCTGTTCCTTATTAGGGAGGTGCCTGACAGAAGACATAAGCCCACAACAGGGCTGATCCTTCCTCTCCCGTCTCTGCCCATCCTGAAATCTCCAGGCAAATGTTCAAGGAAGTCATCACAAAGGGCAGTGGCAGTGGGCAGGACATCTTGGTGGCTGCGGCAGGGAAAACGAAATGTGTGCATACTTGCTAGCTTCTCCTGCGAGCTCGTCTTGAATTTTGGCTCCCATATCTAATGAAATGCACTACTCCTCCAAACCCTGCGTCAGCCAAACCTTTCACATGGAGGCTTCTCTGAGAGTCTTCCTGGACAAAATTAGTGATGCTTCCTCAGAACGCTGCAGCAGGCTCTTGCTCCTCCTTTGTAGTACCTCTCTTGTTCTACATTATAGTTCTTTTGGGCACGTTTACTCTTTCCTACCAGGATGTAAGATTCTATAAGCAGGATCCATGAGGGCCTTGTTAAAGACAGGGGCAGCAGGGAGGAATTGGCTCTTTCTATCTGGGAACCAACTAATCGGTTTTGAACCAATTGAACAACTGTACCAAGGACAAGTTTTGGAGGTAATACCATTCATTCAACATGAATTCATTCACATATAGGCATATTTTGTTTTACTGTGCTTCACTTTATTGCCCTTTGCAGATACTGCACTTTGTACACATTGAAGGCTTGTGGTAATGCTGCATTCAGCAAGTCATTGGCACCATTTTTCCAAAAGCATGTATTCACTTTGTGTCTCCGTATTACATTTTAGTAATTCTCACAATCTTTCAAACTTTTTTTTGGAGATGGAGTCTTGCTTTGTTGCCCAGGCTGGCGTGCAGTCAGTGGCATGATCTTTACTCACTACTACAACCTCCACCTCCAGGTCCAAGCAGCTCTACCTCAGCCTCCCGAGTAGCTGTGATTCCAGACACCCACCCCAACCCCTGGCTAATTTTTTTTTTTTTTTTTTTTTTGGTAGAGACGGGATTTCACCATGTTGCCCAGGGTGATCTGGAACTCCTGAGCTCGGACACTCTGCCCGGCTCAGTCTCTCAAAGTGGTAGGATTACAGGCTTGAGCCACTGCACCTGGCCCAAACGTTTTTATTATCATATCTGCTATGTTGATCTGTGATTTAAAAAAAATGTGATATTACTATTGTTATTATTTTGGGGGTAACGTGAACTGTGCTCATATAAGACAATACACTTAATCGATACATGGTGTGTGTTTTGACTGCTTCACAGATCAAATGTTCTTCCATCTCTTTCCTTCTCCTTGGGCCTCTCTATTTCTTGACACACAACAGTATTGCAACTAGGCCAGTGAATAATCTTACAATGGCTTCTAAGTGTTTAAGTGAAAGGAAGAGTTGCATGCCTCACATTTTAAACCAAAAGCTAGACATGATTAAGCTTGGTGAGGAAGGCACACTGAACGCTCAGGAAGTCTGAAAGCTAGGCCTCTTGCATGAAACAATTAACCAAGTTGTGAATGTAAAGGGGCATTAAAAGTGCTAGTTCAGTGAACACACAAATATTAACAAAGTGCAACAACCTTATTGCTGCTAGGGAGAGAGTTTTCGCGGTCTGAATAGAAGATCAAACCAGCCGCAACATTTCTGTAAGCCAAAGCCTAATTCAGAGCCAGATTTCATGAAGGTTGAGAGAGGTGAGGAAGCCATAGAAGAAAAATTGGAAGCTAGCAGATGTTGGTTCACGAGGCTTAAGGAAAGAAACTGTCTCCACAACATAAAAGTGCAAAGTAAAGCAGCAAGTGCTGATATAGAAGCTGAAGCAAGCTCTCCAGAAGATCTAGAAAAGATCATTGATGAAGGTGCCTACGCTAAACAGATTTTCAATGGCAAAGCAACCTACTATTGGAAGAATAGACTTCTTCCAATTAGGACTTTCATAGCTAAGAAGGAGAGTCAAAGCCTAGATTCAAAGCCTCAGAGGCCAGGCTGACTTTCTTGTTAAGGGCTAAGGCAACTGGTGACTTTAGGTTGAAGCCAATTTACCATTGTAAACGTCGTAGGGCCCTTAAGAATTACATTAAATCTACTCTGCCTGTGCACCATAAATAGAACGATGACACTTGAGTGACAGTTTATACCATGGTCTACAGAGTATTTTAAGTATACTAACAAGACCTACTGCTCAGAAAAAAAGATCCCCTTCAAAATATTATCGCCCATCGACAGTGCTCCTGATTATTAAAGAGCTCTGGTGGAAATGTACAAGGAGATGAAGGTTGTTTTCCTGCCTAACACAACATCCATTCTGCAGTCCATGAGTCAAGGAGTAATTTTGACTCTCACATCTTTTTACTTAAGAAATATGTTTCAACTTGGGAGGCTGAGGCATGAGAATCACTTGAATGTGGGAGGCAGAGGTTGCAGTGAGCCGAGATCATGTTATTGTACTCCAGCCTGGGTGATAGAGCAAGACTCCAGTCGAGAGAGAGAGAGAGAAAGAGAGAGAAACACATTTCATAAGACTATAGCTGCCATAGATAGTGATTTGTCTGATGGATCTGAACAAAGTAAATTGAAAACTTCCTGGAAAGGATTCACCATTCTAGATGCCATTTTAGAACAATCATGATTCATGGGAAGAAGTCAAAATATCCAGATTAACACCACGTTGGAAGAAGTTGAGCCCAACCCTTATGAATGCTACTCCTCCTTTTCCATAGCCCAAATGTCTATAGAATAGAGCCAGTTTTCCTCTGACCCAGATCTTATTACGTCGTTTCTCTGGTTAACTATGTATGTTGAGGAAACAAAGATGAAAACAAAATGACATAGTGTTTTCCCATCACAGGATTATCATTAAAATTAAAGCCTGATCATATCAAGTATTTTTCCAGGATATGGGGAAAAAGGTTCTCATACACAGCTGGTGAGTATCAATTGGTATCATCTGGAGAGCTTTTAAACAGGGTGAACTAAAATGTCAAAGGCACGTATCCACCAACTACAGGGTTCTGAGTCTACCCAGAGGAATCCTCCCAGGAAAATAAAGGTGGTATACCAAAGACATTTATTGAACCTTATTTAGAAGAGGAAAAACCTCAAAAACCCAAATGCAAAGCAATGAGGAGATGGCTAAACTGTGGTTTATCCACATTCTAAAATAGCATGCAGTATTCAAAACATGGTCTATGAGGGGTCTTCACAAAGTTCATAAAAAATTCATACTATTAAAAAATTATGCATGGAGTTCAAAAAATTTTTTTTACCAAAATAAACTTGTACTAACTTGTTATAACATGTCTGAACAGAATCTAGTTTAATGCACCAAGAAGATAAGACATCGGAGACATCAGGTTTGACAAAAACCTTTACCAGAGCAATATGAGTTCTGCTAAAATTGAAGCAAGCACAAGCATCAAATTTATGATGAAGGTTGGGTAAAAATACTGTGAAATCACTGATGCTTTACAAAAAGCTTATGGAGTCAATACCCCAAAGAAATCAGCAGTTCACAATTGGATGACTCATTTTAAGAAGGGACAAGACGGTCTGGTGCGGTGGCTCACACCTCTCTAATCCCACCACTGAGGCAGATGGATCATGAGGTCAGGAGATGGAGACCATCCTGGCCAACATGAGGAAACCTCGTCTCTACTAACATACAAAAAACAAGCCCGGTGTGGTAGTGCATGCCTGCAATCCCAGCTACTTGGGAGGCTGAGGCAGGAGAATCGCTTAAACCTGGTAGGCAGAGGTTGCAGTGAGCCGAGATTATGCCACCGCACTCCAGCCTGGTAACAGAGCAAGACTCTGTCTCAAAAAACAAACAAACAAACAAACAAACAAAAAAGGGATAAGACAATGTTGATGGTGAAGCCCTCAGTTGCAGACATCAATTCATGTCAATTTGCCAGGAAATAATTTAGCTTGTTCATGCCCTAATTGAAAAGGACCAACTACTCACAGCACAAGCAATAGCCAGAATACGACTATTTTTGAAGATAGGACTTTTAAAGAAGCAATTAAGGTAAAATGAGGTTCTATGGGTGGGCCATACTTCAATGTGATTGCTGTCCTCACAAGAAGAAGAAGGTGGGACAGAGGCAGACATATACAGAAGGAAAACCATGTAAAGATACATAGAGAAGGCAGCCATGTACAAGCCAAGGAGAGAGACCTCAGGGGAAACCAGCCTTGCCAACACCTTGATCTTGCACTTCCAACATCCACAACTGTAAGAAAATAAATTTCTGTTGTTTAAGCCACGCAGTCTGTAGTGCTTTATTACAACAGACCCAGAAATTACACAATGTTAGATGTTTTTTTATGGGTGTGTATAGCTGCATGTGGTATATGGAAAGAAGAACTGCAAGGGTCCACCTCTACAGTGGTTACCACTGGGGAGGGATTGAGATTGAGAATTGTGGCTGAAGGAGATTTTAGCCTTAAAAATCAGGTCTTACATCAAATGTTCTCACTGGTATGTGGGAGCTTAACTATGAGGATGCAAAGGTATAAGAATGATACAGTGGACTTTGGGGACTTGGGGGGAAGAATGGGAGGGAGTGAGGGATAAAAGACAGCATATATGGTGCAGTGTATACTGCTCGGGTGATCGTTGCACCAGAAGCTCACAGATCACCACTAAAAACTTACCCATGTAACCAAGTACCACCGGTACCCCAATAACTTATGGAAAAATAAAAGTTTTTAAAAATCAGGTTTTAATTAAAAAAAAACCCCTCTTTTATATTACTCCATTGATTGCATGCAATGGTCTTCACCACCTGACTCCAGCAGTTTCTGGAGCTTTAGTTCATGTCCAGTCCTATTTCCCAGCCTTGCACACTTTTTTACCACACCAGATTATTCCATCACTCTAATGGCCATATGTCTCAGTCTGTCCCCTCTGCTGGAATGCCATATCCCATTTTTCAAGCCTGGGTTGCTGATCTCCAGAGTGCAGACTGAACGTCACCTGCTTTATAAATATGTTGCAAAAGTCTTACTTGGAAGAGTCCCTGAAGCACACTTCTCTGTTCTTTTGACATCTTATTCACATTTGTACCCCTGGTCCCTAATCAGTGCTATAGCCAGGTAAATGTTCAATAAATGGTTCCAAATAAAGGAATGATAGGAACATTTTTTAGCAGGTTGCTTTTCCATCTAGTGTATCTCAAAGGTCCAACATTTTATTCTGTGTATATTAACAAACTCCCTAAAGATCAGGGCTATAATTGTGGCCTGAATGAGGTCCTAGCCTTTAACTATTTCTTTGATACAATGGGGATAACTATATTTCTGGGCCAGCCAAGCCCCATTTGTTTTCAATTTTAGTGAAATCAGCTGAGAATGCACTGCAATTTATTTTATTCAAGTTCTGTGCCCATAAAGGTCTTTGATTACTAATTCACAAAAGGCCCACATAAAAATTCCATTGACCTCTGACGGGGAGGCTCTGATAACCCAGGCCTTACCTTTTCATCAGCTTGGGTGAGCATTCTCTCTCCAGATTTGAGGACGTATGCTTCACATGCATTGCATTATAGGAAGTGTGAGTATAGTCATTTTCATCGCTGTAGTCAGGACCGAGTAACGTCCGGGCCCAAGTTCCCATGTCATAAGGAGGAAGAGTTCCTCCAAATTCAGAGGGCAAAAATTCAGGGTGTATTAGCTGGTGAAGGCTGTTTAAATTGTTTCCATGCAGGAAAATCTGTAAAGAAAAAAAAACTCATTAGCAATATAAAATCCAAAACATACAACCAAGAATTCATCTAATACACAATTTAGCAATGACAAATTGGATGCACTGCTGGTGATCATGGTGTTTAAAGAGGCATTGATTTTGTGACTGTAGCTTAGTCTTCATAAAATGTTAATTTATTGCTTAGAAAGGGGGCTGAATTAATAGTCGTTAAAAATGAAGTTTATGAACAGATTGAGTGTTATTTGGCCGTGGGCCAAATTTACACACACAGTCATCTCCCAATTATCCCTGCTGGTAAGAGGAGTGATGGTGCAGACCACCTGAAACCCCAGCCATTGCTGCATCTCCAGACTGCTCTGTTCTCCCATCTGTGTGCTCTCACCCAGTTCTCTAGATCCTTTTCAACCCTAGACAAAGTTGCAGCTTCTTCCTAATTCTGTCCCGGTGATAGTTGCCTATCCTGCTTCTTCCCATCCACCCTCCAATTAATTCTTCAGTATCTGCTGACTTCTGTTTTTTGTTGTTGTTGTTGTTGATTTTTTCCTGATGTGTTCATTTATGTCTTGTTTCCCTACAGGGAGAAAATACCTAGAGAAAAAGATGGTGTTTTCTTACTCCTTTAAAATTCTCCTTAGCTCCTAGGGCGATGTGGGCACAAAGGAGAAGAAAATCAATTCTTATTTAATGGAATAAAAAACCACACCTTAGAATTTATTGTGAGATATTTTTGCAGCAATTTTCCACTTTTGTCTGGATTGGGGACTAAAATCCAAACAAGTTTGCATCTTCTGAACATACAATAGATAATGATAAAAATTGGTCAAACAGGAGAGAAGCTACCCCTCCAAGTTACAGTTATTTCCAGACAAATCCACAAAGTGGATGAGCCATGAACAGATAATTAGCACTGGCTGCAATTTAGGAGTTGACTCTGAAAGGTTCAAGGTTCAATTGACTCTGAAAGGTGACTTAAAATTCATCTATTTACTGACATTAGTTCCCACACTTCTTCATGTGGCAGGCATGAAGTAATTATGTGTAACACATAAGGTGCACCCAAGTATAGGATCATCAAGTATACACACATGTATGCACATACACATACAGTATAACCATGATGAAATATAAACATCTCACAGGCGCGGTGACACATGCCTGTAATCTCAGCACTTTGGGAAGCCAAGGCGGGCAGATCACGAGGTCAGGTGTTTAAGACAAGCCTGGCCAACACGGTGAAACCCCATCTCTGCTAAAAACACAAAAATTAGCTGGGCATGGTGGCATATGCCTGTAATCCCAGCTACTAGGGAGGCTGAGGCAGGAGAATTGCTTGAACTTGGGAGGCAGAAGTGCAGTGAGCCAAGATTGCACCACTGCACTCCAGCCTGGGCAACAGAACAAGACTCCGTCTTGGGGAAAAAAAAGAAAAAGAAACATAAACGTGATTTTTAAAATACTTAAATAGAGGACCTCAATAATAAACACTCGCTACCTTTTTCTATTGTATTAATTTTAACTTATGATGTAATAACATCATTTAAAGATGAAGGGGACAAGAAGGGCTAATTCTTCAGAAGACTACTGGAGCACTTTGTAAAGCAATGTATATTTCTGACGTTAGAGTTGAGTATGGCAGAATTTTAGTAAGAATTATTTCTTTTGAAGAAAGTCACTTTTCTGGCTTTTAAAAAACTTTTCAGAGGGTGCTATCATATTTGAAACATGCTGGAGCTAAATATCAGCCCTGGTGTTTAGAGAAAACATATGTACCCATCTACCCAACATGTCGTTTTTGAAGGACAAAGGGTGCTATTAAAGGCGACCTTCCTTCTGGGTGTCTTACAGGATGGAGAAATGTAGAAGTAGGAGGATGGACCTTCCACCTGTTAGAATCTATCCTTCGCTCAAAGTTCCAAAAATGCCCTCCTATGGCATGGCAGCAAGTGTCCACTGTGGGAGGAATTCTCTCTGACTCCAATCTGAATAGAAGAATAAGTTTCTGGAAAGCCCGAAGCCATGTTGAGAACTGTTGTAGAAGACTTCTCTGTTCTTAGCACTGTCCTGAGCCCCAGATGGGTTTCAAAACATTTCTGTCTCCTGATCCCAGTGAGTTCTAATTCCTGGTTTCAAACTTGTTTGAGAACAGGGAAATTACGTCTGCCCTACCCTAATTCAATGCTCTCTAAGGACCTGGCAGTATCTGAGGTCCCCACTCCCTGCAAAGCGTGGGGGTGGCAGGGAATCTCTCACATTATCAGTCCCTCTTGAATACTCAGAGCTCTTCCCTAGTGTCAGGTACCCTAGGTGTCAGCGGAAGGTGTTGTAGGATTACCCTAGCCAGATTACCATGAGGAGTGGTGTTGCTGACCCAGGAGGTAGCTGAAATCAGAAAGTCTCAAAATAACACTGTAGCATTATTCATAATAGCCAAGATCTGGATCTGACCTAAGTGTCCATTAGCAGATGAATAGATACATACACAATGGAATACTATGCAGCCTTAAAGAAGAATGAAATCCTGTCACTTTCAACAACGTGGATGAACCTAAAGAACATTGTTAACAAAAATAAGCCAGACACAGAAAAACAAATACTGCATGATCTCACTTATATGTGGAATCTAAATAAGTTGAAATCATAGAAGTACAGAGTAGAAGGGCAGTTGCCAGGAGCTGAGAGTAGGGGGAAATAGAGAGATGTTGGACAAAGGGGACGAAGTTTCAGTTACACAGGATGAGAATGAATTCTGGAGACGTAATATACAGTACAGAAAGTGCAATAAGTGATAATATTGCATTGTTTATTTGAAATTGACTGAGAGTGGATCTTAAGTGTTCTCATCACACACATACACACACACACACACAATCATAACTATCTGAGATGATAGATGTGTTAATAGCTTGATTGTGCTAATCATTTCACAATTGCATAGGTATATAAAAACATCACATTGAATGCCTTAAATATATCCAATTTTTAATTGTGAATTGTACCTCAATAATGTAACATTGGGGAAAAAGAAAAGAGAGCTAAATGGTAAAGATAAATAAAAGTCAGCAGGTCTCATGAGGTACCAACCGCATCATGCTACATGTTTTTATAAGCTGTCTCATTAGAGTTCCCCAACAACTCTGTGACGTGGGTGTTAGTTTCTCCAATTTATAAATGAGAAAATTGAGATTCAGAGTGGTTAAGAAATGTTCAGTTACTCAGCTCATCAAAATGCCGTGAAAAAGCCCAACTCTGATTGATGGAAAAGCCTGGCTTCCCAAGCGTTATCAACCAATATAATTAAGACTGTAAAAGCCTTCATCATAAGAGCATTGTTACTGCCAAAGAAGAATGCTTTTCCAGCTTTACAGGTGATAGAGTTAGCAGTTATCACCCAAAGCCATGGGAGGAAAGAAAAATTATAATCATTCTTCATAGCACTAATACATTTGCAGAACAAAATGCTAGCTACTAAAATATTCCATGAACAGGAAAGCTGCTGGATCCAGTATCTCCCATACGAATTTACAGTAAAATGGTCATCTGGTATTTGCATGCCTCCAAAGTTTCTTTTGGTTTATCACTGGGACTCTGAAAATAATCCAGTTCTACTAAATTATTAATTAAACCCAGGCCATTTGCAAACTCCAGCTGAGGCTCAAATGCTCAAAGGCTGTAAAAATACCACATTGGAAGATAGAGAGAGAGAGAGAGAGAGAGAGAGAGAGAGAGAAAGCGGGGGAAGAGGGAGGAGGGGAGAGAGAAAACGGGAGCACCATAATTGTCCCGGGCATTTCCTGTTTGAAATTTACATGATGCATTTATTTTCATTACCCGTTTCCTGGTCTTGTCTTTAAGAAATGGCTTGATAAGCGTGTAGAGGGCATGAATGTACCAGGGCTGGTTGACAAAGTGGACTCCTCCAAAGCGGGCAGGAAAGCTGTCCTGGGACGGGAAGAGAGAAATGCACACCAATTAGTAAGCACGCCTTGTTAGACTGGACCAGCGGGACCAACGCCTCAAAGAACAACCTGATTTTCCTTGCCTGGTAGAAGGTCTAGCTTCATCATGAGAAGAGGATGAAAACACACTCACTTCCTAGCTGTTAAGATTTCTTTATTACCCTTGCCTCCGTTCTCTCCCTTTGACTCCGTGCACAACTTTAAAATTGTGCATGGGTTCCAGGCCCGTCTTTTCCAAATCACAATTACATGACCTTCTACGTGGCACAGAAGCTTGTGCAGCCTGGAGACAGAGGAGAGTCTGAATTCTTCATTGCATGAGTTAACCAAGGCTTCCAGGCTGCCAGCACAAGATCTCTCTCTTTACCCTCATTTCCACTCTCCCCCTACCACCCTCTGCATGGCATTATCATGACAGTAACCGAACTTTCTGGGTGAGTGAGTGTGAGCTGTGTAGGAAATGGTTGCAAAAGGATTTCAGAGGCTCTTAGGAGATGGGGCTCTGTGGAACCAACCAAATTCTAACAAGGTTATAACAACTTTTCCACAGATTGCGTTACTAGCTTCAGTCCACCCCGGGGCACATGATAGGTCCTGGGGAAAAGGTGCTTACTTGTTGATTGATGGACTAGTTGATTCCCCTAGTTAAGGGAATATGAGCATCCTTTTCTGCAGATCAACCCATTTTGGAAATAATAGGAAGTAAGAGCACTTAAGAAAAATGATTCCAATTTTAGAATCCAGATCAGGACGTTAGAATCCAGATCAGCTTATGTTTTAGATGCTAGGAAGCTGCCCTCAGTGCTAATTAGATCTACGGAACAAGGGACCTTGGCCAGAAAGTCTGAGCTAGTCTTATAAGACCGGGTCCTGAGATCTACCAATGGATGGCTTCAGCAGATTGGGTTCATCTCAGTTAATAGAATTAAAAAAGAAGGAATCTCTAAATGTTGTATGAATTGCCAAGTTTGCTGTCAATTTCATTGCCACAAACATTTTTGTAAAATGTTAGCAAGATGAGATGAAAGCTGAGGGAGTCTGGCTGGCGGAGCTAATGGTTCAGCAGCTAGCTGCTCCCTGCGGGTATATGAGATGCCTCGCCTGGGTCTTTTTTAGTAACAAGGAAAAAAGGTTATTAACTTTTTTTTTCAGAACGCTTTGAGTCTACAGGATCCCTAGGCATCTTCCACGCCAAGACCTAGTTTCCAGTGGAGTGCATAGAACTGCACTTAAGGGTTGACATTTGAAAAACTTAAAAATAATTTTTCCCTCTACCTAGACATTTTAGAGTAGAAAGGAATTAAGTATTTTGAAGGCTAAACTGGACAATTTCAGTAAAAGGCGTTTGCTTTGCAGAATATGTATATACATATATTGTTTTGTTTCTTTTATTTTAAAAAACTTAACAGAACAAGTATAGGGGTAGAGAGATCATTTATATTAACTTGCTATTCCAAAACTAATTTTATAAATGTAAAGTTGTCTTTTTTCCTCTAGGTATAGTTTAGGATCTAAAAATTTTACGGTTCCTTAAAAAAAGGAGTGTTTTCTTGATGATAAGTGCTATTCACTGTCATCACTTCTTTTAGCTCATTTTAACTTATTCAGAAGCAGAATTCATTATTTCACATACTAAATGTGGGTTCTGAGGGGCAATGGAAGAAGAATAAGAGTGAAGTATTTATTTATAAAATCAGGGCTTTAGTATCTTTTTTAGTGGGACCAAAAAGAGGTTTATTTCTATTGATGGTCTATTATAGTTCTAGGTTAATAAAGCAGGAGGAAACTCTAAATAATACTTGACAGTCGGCAATGTTGCAAAATATTAACCTTTTAAAAATATCTAGACACTCTTAGTTTATAAAGCCTCAATCATCAAAGACATCAAAAACTATCTTCTGATCGTGTCAGGGTAGGCTGAAAGAAAAATTACAGGGTTGAGATTGTAACTGCTCTCTACCTTAGTCCTGGTTGATGATTCTGCCAGGTTGAAGGCATGGGCTTTTATTGATCTTGTTCAAGTTAGCCAGTGAATATGTGCAGACAAACACATGTGAACCCTGTGTCTTGAAGTTCTGAACTTGCACCAGAGTAGAAACAGAATCACTTTTATTCAGGTACCTCCTATAAAATTCACATGAAAGGCCCTCCTGTCTGATAAAGGCAATGTGCAAATGTTCTGGGTCTTCCTGAATGAGCCCAGCCATGCTAGTGAGAGAGAGAGAGTGTGTGTGTATGTTTGTTGTCAGTCACACAAAAGTCTCCCAGAACCCCTAGAGGCCTACCACCCTCATGGAAGAGCATTTCTTAGGGGCTGGAGCAGATGTCTCTCAAGATCACAGGTGCTGGTTCAATGAAAGTATAACACTCTGTCTTTCAGTGTTCTTGGAGACTAAAGAGCGTGTACCAAAACATACTTTAAGTTCAAGAAAATCACATTAATCCTGTACATTTATACATTTATCAATAAAAATATAACATCATTTCAAATTATAAACATATCCAAATCATAAAAGTGTGTCTTCTCTCCAGTTTAATTTTGTTTCCTTATTATAAATTCTACACATTCTACAAAGTAAAAATAGATAAAAACATGATTTGAAAAATTAGGAGATATAAGAAGACAAGAAAGAAGAAAACAAAAAACGCCTATAAACCCACTGCCAAAGACACACTCTTGCAATTTTCTATTATTCAGGATGGGTTATGTAATGTCACAGTAACAAATAACCCTTGCTTTTTTGTTTTTTTAATCATGATAACAGTAAAGATTGATTCTTTGTTCACATTAAATGTCTTGCTTGGTTTTTGCCTTTCCTGATTAATTTCCTGCTCACACGAAATGTCCTGCCCTGCTTGATTTGCTTGCAGCCAGAGATGCAGCCTCTTCCGTCTGGATCAGTGCTGTTTGACATAGCCCAGGGGAACCACATGGAAGAATCATACCTTTGCTCTTAAAGCTGACCCTGAAAGTGACATGCTTCATCTGCTGCATTTTAGAGGTCAAACTCATGCTTAGCTTCCAGCATGTCTACCACGTTCCCAGGACGAAGAGGACAAAAAGCATTGGTGAATTGCAGTAATAATTACCCAAACTCTGCCAACCCTTCACTTCTCTTTTTTTCTACTCTTTTAAAATGTGATCATTTTTAAATTGGATGTGATGACTATTTTTTGATGGCCTATAATATGTCTGATTTAATGCTTGAATAATACAAATATAGAGTCTTCAGAGTAGTGGGGAAAACTGAAAATGGCAATTATGTAATGACATGTTTAATGTATCCAATTCTTCCCTAAACAGTTAGGTCATGCCTTGCACCTCTTCCATTCAGCACATATTTATGAGTGTGTACTACATGACAAACAGTGAGCATAGTCTCTAAAGTATACTTGAGCAACCAGGGCCCTCTGTGGTTTTTATCCCTTTCTTTGCCTTCTCTAAGCTGAGCTCTACTCACATCCTACACTGCTGAGGTCAGTAGCTTTCATTTAATGGTGATATCATTTTATGTAAAGTTGCAACCTCTCAAAAAATGAAGACTGTAAACCCCAGATAAGCATAAGCTTTTTTCACCTTTTTAAAAACTTATTGTTGGATTCATATTTGCATTTAATTCGTAGTCTCAAGTGCCACAGCAAAGGAAGAGTTCTGGCAAGTTTACCCACAGTTCAGTGGTGCAGCCCAACTTTACTCATTTTTTAGACTCCATTTAAGGCTGCTTCATTCTCTTCTTCGAATGTTTTCGGTTTTTAAATTTAAAGAACATCACTCTCTCCATAGAGCCTATGAGATGAGAGTGGGTTTTCATGGTCTAGCAAAAAGATGTCCCCTTGAGGGTTCACACAGGTACTGTTATGCTGTAACAATCGAGTTCTACATGTAGAGTGGTAACTAAAGGTCCCAAGTGTATTTCAAGATCTTCTCATAAAAAATGATTATTGAATTCCTCCTTGTGTAAACATGAAGTAGTCATACATTCCCCTATTTCTTTGGCTAAGTGCAACTAAGCCCTGGATAGTGTATATAAAATAAACATATGAAGACTTCAAAGGTGGAGAGAAGAAATCAAATCAGCTAGGGACTCTGAGACCCAAGGAAGGGAACAAGAGAGAGTTCCCCAGGTTTCCTTTTTTCTTTTAGCTCTATATCTATATATCAAAGACTTGGGACAGAAGAAGACAGCACCTGGAAAAACCAACTGGTGCAGACAACAAATAAATAAATAAAAAGCAACTTAAAAAGGCTGCTCTTTAATGAAATGACAGGTAACAGGCAGTCTAGCAAGATAGACAACTTTTAGACAATAGCTTCTCTATGCCAGTCAAACACCGCAGGAAAAAACTGTGGTCCCTTCCTACGTATGCTAGCAAAGTCTGAGTGGGCAGCCTGATCTTCACCCTAGCAAGGCTGTAACAGGGTGCATAATATCCCTGACAGGATAATGTTACAGAAGGCCAAGTAGAGAGCCAGAACTTTTATTCTTCCTGGCCAATAATGAGACCCTATTTCACACTGGCAGTGTCAGTGGAGGCCATGTGGGTAAACTCGACTTCTTCCCCTGCCTGTCAGTAGTGAGAATCCCTTCCCGTTCTCCACTGGGATGGTGTTGGAAGGGGACAAATAGACAGTCAAGTCTTTAATCGTTGCCCAGTGTTAATGAAGCCAACACCACTTCAAAATAATGGCTGAAAACTTCCTGGGATTACAGTGTGAGTGGAGATCATGTGGGGAGCTCCCACCCATGCCTAGCAGTAATGAGGAAGCACTACATTCTTGGATAACAGACGCTGAGTGAGGAACATGGACTTCTATCTCTGCTTGGTAATGATGAGGCAGCACACCCCACTTTCACCACCAGAGCGGTATCAAAAAAAACCAGCTAAAAGTAAAGGTTTACATTAGATCCAGAGTTTCAGAACATAATACCAAAATGTCCAAATTTTTAAAAATCACTCTTTATACCAAGAACCAGAAAGATCTCAAACTGAATAAAAAGTGACAGTCAATAGAGGACAACTGATGACAGAGGTGTTAGCATTATCTGATGAAGATTTTAATTTAGCCAGCATAAAAAAAATGTTTCAACAGAAATTATGAACATGTATGATGCAGATGAAAAAAAGATTTAGAAAAGAAATAGAAATTGATAGCAAAGAAATACAACATGGAAAATAAATATGGATTATTTTTTCTTTTTTGGAGAGAGAGAATCTTACTATGTTACCCAGGTTGGTCTCAGACACCGGGACTCAAGTGATCCTTTTGCCTCACCCTCCCAAAGTCCTGGGATTACAGGCATGAGCCACTGTGCCTGGCTCATTTGGATATTTTAAACTGAAAAATAACCGGAAAAGTAAAATAAAAAGTTTAGCAGTTGGGCTTAACATCAGAAAAGAAGTGACAGAAGAATCAGTGAACTGGAAAATAGAAAAATATAGAAATTACTTAACCTGAACTACAGAGAGAAAATAAACTAACTAAATGAAGAAACCTTTATTTTTGGGGGTCTATACCAAAAAAAAATCTAAAATTTGTGTCATTGGAGTCCTTAAAAGGAAGGAGAGAGATTGAGGCTGGAAAAGTACTTTAAAAATAATGGCTGACAACTTCCATAATCTAGAAAGACACATAAACCTACAGATTCGAAAAGCTAAGTACATACCAAACAGTATGAACTCAAATAAATTGATGCCAAGACACATCATAATTATTTTTGAAAGCTAAAGACAGAATACGGAAAGGATACAGAAAAAAAAAATCAACATCTTGACTCTTGAGGAAAAGCAAATGGAATGACAACAGATATCTCATTAGACACAATGGAGGCCAGAAGGAAGTCACAAAATATTTTTCAGGTACTGAAAGAAAGGAACTGTCAACCCAGAATTCCATACCTAGTAAAAATACTCTTCGAGAATCCAGGGAAATCAAGAAATTCTCAGATTAAGGAAAGCTAAGTAAATTTGTTGCCAGTAAACTTATTCTAAAACCATAGCTCAACAAAGTTCTCCTAAACAGGAAGGAAATTATAAAATAATCTTTTCTCAAACAGAAAGATAATGATACGATAATTCTTGAGTCAACAGGAAGGAAGAGCACAGTAAGAAAACTGTAAGTAAGTACTATGGGCTTCTCTTTTCCTCTTTAGCTTTCTAAATTGTCTTTGATGGTTGAAGTAAAAATTATGGTACTCAAATGTGGTTCAAAGACATAGGTAAGGGAAGAAATATTTAAGATAATTATATTATAAATTAGGGAGGAAAAGGAGATGGTAAGTTTCTGTACTTCACTTTAACTGGTGAAATGACAACATAAAAAACTATAAGTTATGAATGTATAACATAATAACTAAAACAATCACTAAAAAGCTACATGAAGAGTTGTTTTACATATTTAATAACATTATAGATAAATAAAAACAGAATTTGAAAAAGAAGTATAAGTAACCCAGAATAAGACAGAAAAGAGAAAATAGAGAAAAGCAGAACAGAAAGAACAAATAGAAAAGAAAAATTAGAATGTCATACTCAAGCCCTAACATAACAATAATTAATTTAAATATAAATGATCTAAATATACCAATTAAAAGACAGGGATTAGCACAGTAAATTAAAAAACATGATCTACTATATATGCTGTCTATAAGAAACTCACTCCAAATATAGATATATAGGCTGCAACATAACCAAAGCAAAAGCTAGTAGAACTGGAAAAAGAAATAGACAAATCCACAATTATTGTTAGGGAGTTGAATATCACTTTCTCAGTGACTGATAATCTTTTAGACAGAAAATCAGCAAGGATATAGAAGAACTCAACATCATTAATCAGCAGAATTTAATTGATATTTATAAAATACTTCACCCCAAAACAGAAGTATATACTTTGTTTTTCAAATGCACATAGAACATACACCAAGATTGACCATATCTAAGTCATAAAACAAACATCAACAAATTGAAAACTGCTGAAATAATACAGACTTTTCTCTCTGTTTATAATGGAATCAAAGTAGAAATCAATAACAGAAAGATGAAAGAAAAATCTTTGAACACTTGGAAACTATAAAACACAATTCTAAACAACCCACAGATGGGCCAAAAAAAAAAAAAAACCTTCAAAAGAAATTTTAAAATACATGGAACTCAGTGAAAATGAAAATAAAACACTATGGTTTGAATGCTTTTTTCTCCCTCAAAACTCATGTTCAAATTTAATCCTTAACGTGGCAGTATTGAGAGGTGTGGACAGTATTGAGGAGTAATTGCATCATGAGGGCTCTGTTCTCATGAATGAATAAATCCATTTGTAGATCAATGGATTAATGAGTTATTAATTAGGACTGGTAGCTTTCTAAGAAGAAGAAAAGAGATTTGAACTACCATGCTCACCCTGCTCAACATGAACTGCCCTATGACACTTTGGGATGCTACAGAGTCCCCACCAGCAAGAAGGCCCTCACCAGATACAGCTTCTCAACTTTGGACTTCTCAGCTTCCATAATGGTAAGAAATACATTTCTTTTCTTTATAGATTACCCAGTTTCAGGCATATTGTTATCACAACAGAAAACAGACCACGACATAGGACATATCAAAATTTGTGGGACACAGCTAAGGCAGTGTTGACAGGGAAATTTGTAGCATTAAATACCTATTTCTTTATTTACTTAAATAGAAAAGTCTTGAATCAATAATCTAAGCCCCTACCCCAAGAACTTAGAAAGAGAAGAGCAAAATAAAGCCAAAGTAAGCATAAAAAGAAAATAATAAAGAGCAGAAACTGATAAAATTAAAAATAGAAAAATCATAAAGAAAACCAGTGAAACAAAAAGCTGATTCGTTGAAAAGAGCAATAAAATTAACAAACCATTAGCAAGTGTGACAAGGAAACAAAAAAGATGTCACAAATTATCAACATAAGGAATGAAACAGGGCATACTACTATAGACCCTGCAGACACCAAAAAGATAAGCAGGGAATATCAACTTAGGGCAAACAGATCAGTTTTTCATAAAACACAAACTACTTCTCCTATATGAAACAGGTAATTTGAATAGCCCTATCACTGTTAAGAAAATTAAATGTGTGATTTATAAAGCTACCAAGAATATATGTTCAGGCTCAAATTATTTTACTAGGAGATTCTACTGAACTTTTACAGAAGAGTTAACACTAATTCTAGAGTCTCTTTCAGAAAATAGAAGTGAAGATAACACTTTCCAGTTGATTTACAAAGCTAGTACCACATTTGTCTTAGTCTGTTTCGCTAGAAATACCTGAGATTAAGGTATAAACTATAAGAAACTATAAGAAAAGGAGGTTTATTTGGCTCACAGTTCTGCAAGCTGCATAAGCAGCATGGTGCCAGCATCTGCTTCTGGTGAGGGTTTCAGGGAGCTTCCACTTGTGGCTGAAGGTGAAAGGGAGCAGGTGTGTAGAGATCACATGGCAGGAAGTGAGAGAGAGGTGAGGGAGGTGCCAGGCTCTTTATAAGAATCAGATCTCCCAGGAACTAGAGTGAAAAGTCATTACCATGAGGACCAAGCAGTTCATGAAGGATCCACTTCCATGAACTTCCACTAAGCTCCGCCTCCAACAATTTGGAGGGGACAAATATCCAAACTATATCAATCCTTATATCCAAACAAGATAAAAACAGAATGAAAATTACAGATAAATATCATTCATGAATACAGATGTAAAAATTCTTAACAAAATATTAGCATGTGAAATTCAGCAACATATAAAAAGAATTATACGCTATGATCAAATTGAGTTTATTCCAGGGATGCAAGGCTAACTTGCATTACAAAAATCAATGAATGCAATTGTATGAACCATGTTTTCTAGTTTCTATATTTGATGCTTTGACATCTGAGGTCTTCTGGACCAGGGAGGAGTTGCCCCACCAGTTGATTCCTAGAGATAATGAGTTACTAGCCAGGGAGCTCTCCTTTTATATGCAAACTGACAAATCTAGCATGTTGAGATTCACTGGGGTGGCTGGCAAAATATTAGGGAAAGTTATAGAAGTCAATTGGCTGCAGTCCACCTGTGACCTCGATCATGTCAGGGTCACTACCTCAGACATTTATCATCACCTGCAGAGGTCTCGCCTGCAGTCCCTGACTCAACAATGGATGAATAAATGCACTCTCACACCATTACAGTGATTTAAGTGGGCTAGGGATGGTTGTTGGCTGCTTTCAGAGGGCAACTGTAGCCAATCGACCTCTATAACTTTCCCTAATATTTTGCTAATATTTTGCCAGCCACCCCGAGTGAATCTCAACACTAGCACCCATACTTCCAACCACCTTCTTTGGGCTTGTATGCTCTGGGCCACTATTCCCTTGCCCTAATCACCCCAGGGTCAGTTATCAGATAACTAGTAATAATACCTATCCCCAAGAGTCTGCTAACATGATTTAAACTATCCAACCAATCCTAAACTTGCTTAGACTTCATTCCATGCCTTACCCATTCTTTCCCATGAAAAGCACAATAAAGGCTCTTGCTCAAGTTCTTTCCTCACTCCTGCTGCCTCCTGACTAACTTCAGGGCTTTCCCATGTGGCTCCATTCTGTAGCATGGGATGTTTCCTGTCTCAAGGGATCTGTGAGTGCAACAAACTCATTTCACAGCAGTTACTCCATGTCTGCATATCTTACCATATCTGATTAAAACAAATCCCTGGTACTTTCACAATAGTCATTCATCATATTAACACACCAAAGAAGAACAATCATGTGATCATATCTACTGATACATAAAAAGACTGACAAAATTAAAAATGCTCAGAAAAATGGAATTGGAGAGGAACTTTCTAAACATGATTTTGTAACATCTGCCAAAAACCTGTATCTAATGTTACACTTTACGTTGAAAAGTACCTTTCCTATAGCTAATTAATGAGTTTACCAATGTTGCAGGATTTAAGACCATACAAAAATAATTATATTTCTCCATACTAACAATAAATATGAAGACACCAAAATTAAAAATATATTATCATCTATAATTGTTCAAAATATTAAATACTTAAGTATAAATCTAACAAAACACATTTAGAATTTGTCTGCTGAAAATTACACAATTCTGATGAAAGAAGTAAAAAAAGATCTACCTAAATGGAAGACCTATGTTTGTGGATTTTAAGATAACATATATGTTAATTCCCCTCAAATTGATAAACAGGTTTAATACAATATCCATCAAAATTCAAGTAAGAATTTTATTTTTGCAGATATTGATAGAATTATTTTAAAATTTTTATGGAAAAGCATAGGCCCTAGAATAGTTAAAACAATTTTAAAAAAGAATAAATTGGAAGGAATTATTCTACCAAATTTCAAGGTTTATCATGTAGTTATAGTAATGAAGACTGGGTGGTATTGGTGGAGGGAAAGATATATAGATCAAGGGAACAGAGCAGAAAACCCAGGAATAGAACCACACAAATGCTCAAGTGGTTTTGACTAAGGCATAAAAGCATTTCAGTGGAGTAAAGATAGCTTTTCAACAAATGCTACTGAAGCAACAGGACATCCATAGAGGAAAAAAAAAAACCTGACTTAACCCTCACACTTTATACAAAATTAATTCAAAAATTAGCTCATGAATTTAAATGCAATAAAACCATAAAACAATTAGAAAGAAAGGGAGGAAATAATCTTCAAGATCTAAGACTAGCAAGAGGTTCTTAGACTTGTCTCCAAAAGCATAATCCATAAAAAAAGTAAAAAGACAATAAGTTGGTTACTGCCAAAATTAAAAACTTTTTCTCTGTGAAAACTCATGGGAAGTGGATGAAAGGAAAAACTGTAGACTGAGAGAAAAGTTTGCAAATTACATTTCATTCAACAAAGGACAAGTATCTAGAATACATAATAAGCTCTCTCAAACATAACAGTATTGAAACAAGCAATCCAATAAGAATATGAGCAAAAATGTGCCAGAAAATTTTACCAAAGAAAATATAAGATGTCAAGTAAGTACACGAGAAGATATTCCATGTCATTAGCAATTAGTGAAATGCAAATTAAAACCACAATGAGATATCACACTATAAACCTAGCAGAACGGCTGAAAAAAAATAGTGACACCCCAAATGCTGGTGAGGATTTGGACAAGCTGAACTGTTTGTCCATACAATGATGGAAGTGTATTATGGTATAGCCACTCTGGAAGGTAATATGGCAGTTTTCTAAAAAACAAAACATATGATGACCATGACCCAGCAATTGCCCTCCTGAGCATTTATTTCAGAGAAATAAAAACTTATGTTCACACAAAAACTGGTACAAAGATGTTCATATCAGCTCTATTTGTAATAGTTAAAAAGTAGAAACAACTCACATGTTCTTCAACAAAAGAATGGTTAAACAAACTGGTATATCCAGACCACGGAACACTGCTCTTCAATAAAAAAAGAACAAACTGTTGATATCTACAACAACCCAGGTGAATCTCTGGAGAATTTTGCTGAGTAAAAAGAGAAATCCTCCCTAAAATTACATACTCTATGATTCCATTTATATGACATTATTGAAATGATGAAATTATAGAAACAGAACCTATTAGTGATTGCCAGGGGGTGAGTAGGTGGAGTTGAGGGAAGTGAGTGTGGCTATAAAAGGGTAACGTGGGTTACCTTGCATGATGGAATGTTCTGTATCTTGATATACAAAAGAAGGATGGTCTTTTCTCCCTTACATGGGATGTTAAAAAAGAAACCAAAAAGTGCCATGAAAAATTTCAAGGCATAAGATACATTTCAGTACATTCTGTCTCAGAAGCTCTTCATTTTCTTTGGGAGTCTCAGACAGTGTTAAAGTGACTCTTGCAGTCCATTAGAAATGCACTTCATTTTTTAATGGGCACTTTGTTTGCACTTCATTTTCACACTGGCACTATGCAAGCATCACTCAACTGCCTTGTTTTGTGTTTGATCAGAATTTAAGAGCAACATAATATAGGCAAAAGTATTTCCTCTCTTTCTTCAACAATCAGATACAGATGTCACCAGTGGCCATTGGCTCAGTTTCCTGCTGGATAAAGAAGCACCTACTAGTGCCATTTTCTAAGATTTGTAATGCCTGCAGGCTAACATACCTCATAACAAGGTTCAAAAAATACTGAACTCAATATCATGTTGACTTGGGAAGTTTGGGAAGCTTCTTTCACACTGGCTACCCTTTATAACTCTCATCTGTCCTTATCTTTTCTTACTGCTTTTATATGAAAACGAAAATGAGTCCCCTCCAAGTTGCAAATACAATGAACTCCCTCCATCTAAGATTCCCCTCAAAAACAAATGTGGAGAAGAAAAGGGAGAAGATGACATAGGAGCTGACTTTAAAATCTTCTGTCTCCTTCCCTTTAGTGTAAGGGAGGACTGTCTTTCAGGGCTTGGGTGGAGGTACTCCTTCAGTTACATACCTGCATGCATGCGGATCTGCAGGTAGTATAAGCACAGAACATGAAGTTAGGCTTCTTCTATTCAGTTAATGCATGTCCTACCAATGACATCCATTTCCCGCATCAAAGCAGACAGAGTAAAAACATTCTCAGCAGCATAAGTGGGTATCATTGATGGGAAAGAGTCTTCTAAGAATGCTATATTTTATGGTGATGGGTTTCTCTTGTACCATGTGACAGTCATTAGTGTGGAAGTCACATATCCATCTATTTGCAAGAAAATGAAGAGCTCATGCAATAGCAGTTACACACCAAATGTTCTTTTTGTTATATTAACGTAAGAGAGCAAACCTAAGACAGAAGAAAATGCACTCATTAGAAAGGAAACTAGGCAACCACTCCATATCATAATAGGCAATGGATTTTCTTACAATGTATGTTCCTAGAAGGTATGTGTGAGAAGCTGTATCAACCCAGTGTTCTCTTGAGGTTAGAAGGGTTCTAGGTTTTCTTTGCAGCTTCATATCAGAGCATACTAGAAGCTAAAGTTTCCTAAGAAGATCTTAGAACAGTTTTAACTCCTTGGCAATTATCCTAACCATGTTAAGCAAAACTGGCATCTGCCAAACTAGCCCAGATCAGCAGATCAAGCACAGAAGCTTTCCTGGCTGCAACCTAAACAATATTCCCTAATGGTCCCTTTCAGGTTCAACAGTTCAGATAAGATCATGGTATCTCTTGGAGAAGGAAGAATGACGGAAGGAACAGGGAAGTCATTCGAAGCAAACATCTTTGGCAAATGATAAATTTGAACCACACAAATATCTCTAGTCCGTAAGGAAGTTTACAATAAGCAAGTATAATAACATTTTAAAGTCTTAACAGATATAATTTAAGAGAAAACCTTAAAAGCTGTATAGATAATTTAATAGCTGAGAATTACTGGGCACTTGGTATGCACCAGGAACTGCGCTAAGCACTTTTATATGTGTTGTCTCATGTAACACTCTTGATATTATATAGGTTCTATTATTATATTACCTATATTCAATAATTCAACAAGCAGTTATTGAGTGCTTGTTATGAGTAAAATGCAGGAGGTGCAGGAATATACAAGACACATTCCTTGTCTTCAATTAGTTCATCTGCCAGTGACAGAGATGGAGAAAGACAATGCTTTGTTTGAGGAAAAGACAGAAGATTCAGAGTTTAGATTCTGTCATTTATGGTAGTTCCTTAGGGGAGAGCTAATAGATTGCTTAGATAATCAGGTATAAAGACAAAGGGAAGACTGAATGTCCTGCAGAGGCAAGATAAAAAAAAAACCTTATGTGAAAGAGCTAGCAAAAGATTGGTGGTGAAGAAATATATTTGACTATGTTTGAGAGTCTTTAAGAGCTGGTCTGCTACCAGGAGTCCCTACATTTTTCTTAGTCCCACTTTTTTCTAATCATAAATTTATAGATAATCTCTATTTAAAAAAACACAAAAGAATGGAGGGGTGAAAGAAGAGAGGGAAATCATAGATGAAAAATTATCTCATGGTACAAACCTGTCAAATTTCTGCCAAGGCAACAGATAATGTGACTATGTATTTAAAGAACATAGTGATTACAGAAACCTGCCTCATTCCTGGTAGGAAATCCTTCAGTATGAAGAAACCAAGATTCTCTCCATTGCTTCTTTTACTTTCTGTTTAATAGAGCTCAAGTGGGAGAATTCATCCTTTCCTCGTTTTGGCAGTCCTATTGCTGCCCAAGTGAGATGGGTGAGGAGGTTAGCCACTACTAGAGCTGGGAGGAGAGAAGGGGTGGAATGCAAATCCACCCAGCCTGCATTCTGAATCAGCAAAGCTGAGCTCAAGCAATGGAAACTTAATTTGCCATAAAAATCACTTCCAGCTGCTTTAACCACAGTGACCTTAAAAAGGGTTTATGTTTGACTATTAAATAGCAAATACATTATGGTTAGTACAAAATACTTCATCTTCATTCAAGTTTCCCTGAGGGCCCCTAAGGGTGGTTAACAGATAGTGATTGCTCATTATTTAAAAGCCAGTTAATGGAGAAACCAAGATTGCTTGAATCGCTGATTTACAGAGGAAATCGATGCCAGAAGTGACAGTATGCTTCATATGATGCAACCTGCCAGTTAGTGCTTAAACTCATAAGATCATGGTGTCTCTTGGAGAAGGAAGCATGATGGAAGGAACATGGAAGTAATTCAAAGCAATATCTTTGGCAAGTGGTAAATTTGAACCACCCAAATATTGTTCGTCTGTAACGAAGTTTGCAATAAGCAAGTATAATAACATTTTAAAGCCTTAACAGATATAATTTAAGAGAAAACCTTAAAATTAACAAAGATAATTTAAAAGCTAAGAATTATTGGACACTTAGTATGCATTAGGAACTGCGTTAAGCACTTTTATGCATATTGTCTCATGTAACACTCTTGACAATATTTTATAGGTTGCATTATTATATTATCTGTATTATCCCAATTTTACAGATGAAGAAATATAACAATATTTAGAATAATTAAAAACTTGTCCAAATACCATCTCACGCCAGTCAGAATGGCAATTATTAAAAAATTCAAGAAACAACAGATGCTGGTGAAGTTGTGGAGAAATAGGAACGCTTTTACACTGTTGGTGGGA